>PVKU01007983.1:0-79386 GCA_004027475.1 Anoura caudifer
CCCCCACCCCCCCCATGGACATGCTGGACCCGGGTCTGGATCCTGCTGCCTCGGCCACCGCTGCTGCCGCCGCCAGGTAAGGGCACCTGGCTGGTCCGTGCCCCCGAGCGCCCGGACTCCGGCCCTTCGACCGGGTGGCCGGGCCGCCATGATCCCGAGCGACCGCCGGGCCCAGCTCAAAATGGAGGCTGCGAGGGAGGGGGGAACGTGCTAGTGCCCCCGGCCCCGGATCCTAGCGGTGCCTCATACCTAGAAAGGGCCGGGCAGGGTCGGGGACCTGCACCTGAGTAAAGGGGCGGGGGTGCGGGCGGCCCTGACCTCCTCCTCCCGCCTTCCCCGCAGTCACGACAAGGGACCCGAGGCCGAGGAGGGCGTCGAGCTGCAGGAGGGTGAGTGCTCGCGGGGCCCACCGGGTGAGGCCTGCGACCGGGGAGGGCACTGGGGGAGCCCGGGCCCACTCGACCGCTGACCGTCCCCCTACTCTCCTTCGACCGTAGGCGGGGACGGCCCTGGGGCGGAGGAGCAGACGGCGGTGGCCATCGCCAGCGTCCAGCAGGCGGCGTTCAGCGACCACAACATTCAGTACCAGTTCCGCACAGAGAATAATGGAGGACAGGTGAGACAGAGCCGTGAGCCCTGGTGCAGGGGTGGGGGTGGCAAATGGAGGGGCTCGAGGAGGGTCGAACCGGAGGATTGGGAGGGACTCCGACCTAGACCCTGCCTGGGTTCTAGCGCTGGTCTCGCTGCTCTGCCGCCCCCTGCAGGTGACATACCGCGTAGTCCAGGTGACTGATGGTCAGCTGGATGGCCAGGGCGACACAGCAGGTGCCGTCAGCGTCGTGTCTACGGCTGCCTTTGCGGGGGGGCAGCAGGCTGTGACCCAGGTGGGTGTGGATGGGGCAGCCCAACGCCCCGGTCCCGCTGCTGCCTCTGTGCCCCCAGGTCCCGCAGCACCCTTCCCACTGGTAGGTGGTCAGCAACACTGACTATGATCTTGGGAAGCCCCGGTGGGTGGGGCATGTCCAACGTAGATACTGCCTTCAGGCTGTCTGGCTGTGTGGGTTAAATTCCTGTTCTGAGTAGTGAAACCTTGGGCAAGATTTTTGGAACATCGTCCTTTTTTTTATTTTATTTTATTTTTTATTTTTTTTGTCTTTTCATTTCTAAATTAGAAATGATGGTAATAGGAAAGTCTCTTAAAAACAAAAATTAATTGTGTATGCTAAGTGATTGCTTAGTGTCTGTGAGATCCATTGTTATCTGAGATGTAGGCAGAGTGGCACATATAGAGGGGCTGCTTATCCTCCACAGTGGATGCAGTTTCTATCAAACAGGACAACAAGGGGATGGGTTGGGGAACAAGATGGCTAAAGGTGGCCTCTGTGTCCTCCTACTCCCCAGGCTGTAATCCAAAATCCCTTCAGCAATGGCGGCAGCCCAGCAGCTGAGGCTGTTAGTGGGGAGGCACGATTTGCCTATTTCCCAGCGTCCAGTGTGGGAGATACCACGGCTGTGTCAGTACAGACCACAGACCAGAGCTTGCAGGCTGGAGGTAAAAGGAGGAAGAGGGCCGAGGTGGAAGGCAGGGGAGGCAACAGGCTTAGCAGGGAGGGAGCCCCCAGCTATTTCTGACTCTGCCCTTGACTCTATTACTAACCCCTGATTTCCCTACAGGCCAGTTCTATGTCATGATGACGCCCCAGGACGTGCTTCAGACAGGAACACAAAGGACAATTGCACCCCGGACACACCCCTACTCCCCGTATGTGCAGGAGACCTGGGCCCAGGAGCGGGGGACGCTGGGAGGGCCTGGTGTAGGGCTGAAGAAAGGGAAGGTTTTGTGGAATACAAGCCGGGCAGTTGAGCACGCAGCAGGCACTTAGTTTATTTTTCAGTCTGTTTCTTCTTCTTAAGCGTAAAGAAAGTATTGTTTCTTCTTTCTACATGTGGACATGTCTTACAAAGGTCATTTTTAGGTTTAACTCCTTAGTGAATACTCAGACAAATGCAGCCTGAGATAACATGTGCTCATTTTTTCTTATAGAAAAATTGATGGAACTAGAACACCACGGGATGAGAGAAGGCGAGCTCAGCACAATGAAGGTAAGAACAAGGTGGAGCCCTGGGGCCAGCCCAGGCCTCAGCTTCATAGGCACAGCCAAGCCTGGTATGTGTAGTCAGAGGTCACCGGGCATACTACTAGTGCAACAGAGGTGTTTGTTGAATGTCAGAAAAGTAGAAACTGGTGGGGGAAGTTCATTGTCTGGAATGTACAGGCAGGAGTCATGGACTGAAATGTGTTTTATTATCCTGGCTACTGAGTTTTAATTAATGGCCAGCATCTAAAATGGCAGATTTCACATTCACATAAGTATTTCATGCTCCTCTTGAAAAATTGGATTGATCTGGCTTTCCTGGACCTACCTTTCCATTGTTGGCTGTTGTGTGCCATTTCCTTGCCCACCTGGTTTCCAGAAGTAACTCTGGTCTGATAGGGAGCACATACGAAGCTGAAATGCAGGAAGCTATATCTCTGGCTAGCCAAAATTGGAGCATCTTTCCTTTCCCATAAACACCAAATCTACTCTGCGGACATTTCGCCTTCTTTGCTCTCCCCTAGTTTCCCACCCCAACCCCTACCGCCAATCAGTAGCCATTGTAGTGGACATAGCAGCATTCAGATCAAGGGGAATACTTACACCCAAATAACCGCCCTTTAGAAAATATTTCCTGAAGGTGGATTCCAAGCTGAGCAGCATGTGCTCTGGGCCAAGTATGGGGCTTGGTGTGGAGTGTCAGGGAGGCTTAGAAGTTCAGGCTGTTGTCTGACTGAACACTTGGGGGATCAGGTGATACTTCCCCAGGGAGGTGGTCTTTGGGAGGGCCTCTTAGTTAGAGGGGAGTACAGGCTGGAAGAAGGAAGGCAGAGAGGAGTCAAGTTTCTTTGGAGGGTGCTGGTTTGGTTGTTGCAGAGGTTCCATGTGGAGTCCTTGGGTGGGAAGCCAGGAGAGTCAAGGAAGGCCCTGCATGCCAGGGTGAGGCCCCAGAATCCTAAAGGTACTCCATTGGGGATGGGCTTGTGCAGCTATGAGCTAAGGAGCTCACTAAATTGAAGAATTCATTCAGCATTTATGTACTGTGTGCCAGCCCCTGTTTTAAGTTCTTAGATACAGTGGATGATCAGACAGATGAGGTCTTGGCTCTTGTAGTGTTTATTGGGGTGGGAAAAACAGAAATTACACAAAGCTACAATAAGATATCAGATAGCATGAAGGAAGATAAAGCTGGGCAAGGAGATGGAGGGTAATGTTGGCAGTGTAGGCCTCTGAGAGGTGACATTTGAGCAAAGGCCTGAATGGATCTTAAGGAATGGGCCAGCCAAGTACTGGGGGAGAGTCCTAGGCAGAGGGATGAGCAAGTGTAAACACCCAGGCCTGAGCCAGAATAGACTCGGCATGTTTAAAGAATAGCAGAATTCAGGAAAGGAAAGAGGAAGTTGGCAGGGTTGCGGGAGGATTGGTCAAGGTCAGGTCACATGGGGCCTTGTATGAGGCCTTCCAGTGTTCCTGCTCTTGGATTTTTACTGTAGTTTGAGGGGAAACCAGCAGAGAGGTTTGTGTATGGCACTAGAGAGTAAGGGTTACCAGAGGGTAGAAAAATAGGAGGTGACTACAGACATCTTGTCAGAGACAGGACAGGGCATGAGGGAGGGGGGGCCATGGAAAGAAGATTCCAAGGTTGAAGAATCAGGTTTTCATGATGGGGTCAGGTTGGTTTGAAAAGGGAGGGGATGAGTCTGAGCTTGGCTTTCGAGTGTGGCAAGTTTGAGGGGCTTCCTGTAGTCTCTGCTGCTTATGTCATGTGGCCTCAGACTGGTTCATTTAATATATATATTTATTTTTTTATTGTCCAAGTACAGTGGTCTCCATTTTCCCCCCACCCCAGCCATCCCCATTCCCCACCCTCCCTCCTCCCCTTTGGTTTTGTCCGTGTGTCCTTTATAGTTGTTCCTGAAAACCCTTCCTCCTCTTCCCCCCATTTTCCCCTCCCACCTCCCCTCTGGTTACATCAGTTTGTTCTTTATTTCAATGTCTCTGGTTATATTTTGCTTGCTTGTTTGTTTTGTTGATTAGGTTCCTGTTAAAGGTGAGATCATATGGTATTTGTCTTTCACTGCCTGGCTTAATTCACTTAGCATGATGCTCTCCAGTTCCATCCATGCTGTCCCAAAGGGTAGGAGCTCCTTCTTTCTTTCTGCTGCATAGTATTCCATCGTGTAAATGTACCATAGTTTTTTGATCCCAGCTTTCAGACTGGTTTTTAATCTCTGTGCCTATTTAGTCATCTGGAAGGCTAGGTTAACCCCACTCCTGCAGAGGCTCGTAGTGAAGATACAGTGAGCTGAGACGTGTTGGTCTCCCTGGCAGTGTGACGTACCCCTCAGTGAGACTGCAGCAAACCACGTTTGGGATGCCATCCAGTCACCCTCTACCTCACTCTCTGTCTTTGCCTCTCACTGGATTAATCCAAATGAAAACAGTCTGGAATCTTTTTCCTATAAAAAGCAGTCTTTTTCATAATCTTGCCCTTACCATCCAACTTTATCTTGCCTCTCCTAACCTGCAGAGTATTTATGCCACCTTCTACCCATCCTGTACTCTTGGCAGACTGGCTCTTTCTTCTACTGAAATGGGTCCATTTAAGGTCATTCATGATGACCTTGTTGCTAAATCCTCTGGCTTCCTTTGCTATATGCACTCCAAGCATCTGGCCCTGCCTATTCCCCTCCTTTTGGTAATGATCCTTTTTCCCCCACCTGCTCTGAATCTCCTACACTCTTAAACTTTCTTTCCCTCTCTCAGGGCACTCCAGGAAACTCATTAATAATCAAGGTCTCCATGGCTGTTCTCACAGGTTCTCAATGAGTAGATCAGAGGGAGGCCCTGGAGTCTGTATTGTGACAAGTTCCCCCAGTGATTTCTTCCATTAGCCAAGTCTGGGAAACTGCTTTGGTTCTTGGTGTTTCTTAAGGTCTGGTCCCTTCTCATATCAGCCTCAGCAGAACGAAACGTTAGGCCCAGGGATTGTCATTATCCCCAAAGCCCCATCCCCAGTTGTTAGGGGTTCATTCTTTCTCTAGCAGGAGGTTCTGCTGGATTTCTCCTGTGTGACTTCAGAAAGGTGAGACCTGCTCCTTGGTGTCCCTCCAGGGCTTTCTTGAACTCCAGACTCATTGTGAGCTACTCATTTAGAACTTCCGTTTCTGGATGTCCTTGAGACACCTCATACTCAACGTGACCAAAACAGAACCTGCTGTCTCCCCTCCCCAAAGGCTCCCATGCAACATTTCTTGTTGCAGTGGATCAAATGGCACCCGGGCACAACTATCTAAGCCATAACCTAAATCCTGGCCTCCTTCAGTTCTGCTCCCTTCTTCCCTCACATCTCCAAAACCTGAGGTTCTGTGCTGAAGTGGACTCTAAATCAGCTTCCCTTTCTTCTTGCATCTTTCCCACCACTTCTTGGCACTATGGGAATCCATCCCCGGGCCCCTCAGTGAACTGGGGCATGAGTGTTCTTCCTGCCTGAAGGGTGACCTTTGCAGCCCCAGCCCATTGCTGCCATCACAGCATTTGGGTCCACTGTTGGGAGACCCTCTTGAGTAGCCAGAAATCCAGATCTTTATATGAAATCTGATTTTTAAATGCTGGATGGGATTGCTTTTTCTTTTTCTTTTTCCTTAGTTTCCAGTCTTAATGTTACTAATTATTCCTTCTACCTACTTTGGGCTTAATTTGCTGGGGGGTCCCCTACTGTTTAAAGATTAAACTTTTCTTTTTTCCTAATACAACCCTTCCTAGTTACAAATTTCACTCTAATACTCACTTTAGCAACGCCCCATTTGGATATGTTGTGTTTTCATTATTCAGTTAAAATACTTCCCAGTTTTCCTTGTGATTTCTTCTTTGACTCCTGGATTACTTAGAAGTGTGTTGCTTAATGTCCAGATATTTTGGGTTTTTTTAGATGTCTTTTTGTTATTGATTTTTTTTAAAGATTTTTAAAATTTATTTTTAGAGAGGGGAAGGGAAAGGAGAAAGAGAGGTAGAGAAACATCATCATGTGGTTGCCTCTTGCATGCCCCCTACTGGAAACCTGGCTTGCAACCCAGGCATGAGCCCTGACTGGGAATCAAACTGGTGACTCTTTGGTTCTCAGGCCGGAACCCAGTCCACTGAGCCACACCAGCCATGGCTTGGTTTTTAATTTAATTTTATTATACTCTATATAATTTTAGTTCTCTGTAATTTATTAAGGCTTATTATATGGCTCCAGATATAGTCTATCCGAATGGAAGTGTCCATGTGCACTTGAAAGAAGAGGTATCCGGTGATGTTACAGTGTTCTCTTGGTGTCGGCTAGATCAAGTTGGTTGACAGTGTTCAGTTTTCCTATCTTGGATTTTTTGGTCTACTTGTTCTACCAGTTTCTGAGAAGAGTGTTGACGTCCCCAAGTATGTATGTGAATTTGTTCATTTCTCCCTTCAGTCCTGGGAGATTTCACTTGTAAACTGAGTTTTAAATATTGTATGGGTATAACTGAAGCACTTCTGTGGAATACACGTGGCATTGGTTTTCTTAATGGTTTTCCTCTATTTCAAATGTGCCAAAATGGTCTTCCCAAGCCACAGGTCTGACCACATCACCACCTGCTTAATGAAAGGTCCCAGACTCAAGGGCCTGGACCCCTAGAGTAAGAGATGAGGTCCAGACCAATTAGCAGGGCATTCAAAGCCTTCACAACCTGGTTCTACATTTTCCTACCACCCTGTTCCCTGCCCAACCCCTCCCCCTCCAATATTTCCATGTTACTGCTTCTGGGATCTTGACACCTGTCTGCCTGATGCCGCTTCCCACAGAAACTAGCCCAGATGTGTTCTCTCTAAGTCTTTGAAGCTACATCCCACCCCATCCCATGTGGAAATCATTCCTCTACCCTGGAGTTCCCCAGGCACTTGGCACAACCTTCAGTTACAACACATTTCCTTTAGCGTTGGTATCACTGTCAGCTGTTCACCTGCACTTCACAGTGAATGCCAGCAGGACAGAGATTGAGTTTACCCTGGACTCCAGCCTCTCAGAGTGCCATGCCCACAATAGGGCAGGCAATACATTTTTAAGAAGTAAATGCAAACTGGAGATGTGCCACACCCCTGTACTTGCCCCCTGGTGGCTTGAAATCAGGAGTACATGGGAGATGCAGCTGCAGCCTGGGTGCCCAGGTTCATGAATGCTGGACTGCATGAGGGTGGGGAAAGAAACCAAGAAGCCATCTGCTGAGTTCCTCAGCCGAAGCCTCCAGAATGGAGCGTGCATGCTGCTGAGGGAAGTGCTGGGCTGTGCTACCGGGTCTGGCTGCACTCTTGGCTGTGCTGTAGCTTTTGGCCACAGAATTGCCAGAGACAAAGACAGACATGGCTGTCCTTGAAGGGAAAGTTCTCACCCTGACAGCAGTGGGGCCCAGGGCTGGGGTCAGACAGAGCTCTCTACTGGGCACTCTTCTTGTCATGATACTGGGGAGGTTTCTGAGGAAAGAGGAGAGCAAGGGAGGAAGAAGGGCCAGGAAGGGGGACAGTCCTCCATGTAAAAGGGTGTTGTCACCCAGGCAAGAGTGGGGCATCACTTGGAGGTGGGAAAGACTGGTCAGCAATGAGTGAACAAAACCAAGTACCGAGAGAAGACAGTGGGATTTGTTAGTGGCCAGGTGTGTTCTTTGAGGAAACAAGGTCGGGGTGGCACTGGCCTCAGGAGGTGAGGATTGAGGGGCATTCTCCTGGCCCACCCCTCCTTTCTCACCCTTGGCCCCTCTGCAATCTTTCATCAGCACCAACCAACCCTGAGAAAATATCTTCTTGCCCTTCTTTCTAAATCCTACCTATAGGCCTAGTTTCCTCTCCATAGACATGCCAGCATTTATCCATGAGCCATCCTGGCAGGGGACTGAGAGTTGTGAATGAGAGTTGGGAACTAGGCTTTCTTTGGTGTCCCTGCCGGTGCCTAGGGCTGGGGTTGGAAGGTAAGGAAGGGCTGGGACAGGTTTGCTTCTGTAAACCCCAAACCAGGGGTCTTAGGCTTTGATGAAGGCAGACCCCAGGCAGTTGTCATAAGCTCAGGATGCGTTGGCCATGTGAGAAGCCAGAGGGAAGACATGCCCTATCTGAAGGGGGTGGCTGCTGTTGAACTCTCCTGGCAGAGAGAGGTTATGGCATTTTACGGAAATCACAAATCTGGATATTTTTCAAGTGAAATCTTCTATTGGTTTGCCATCCCTGGCCTTCAAGATAGTATTCATGTAGTTCCTAGGTGACCCAGTGTCCTGATGGCCAGGCTCCTGTGAGCCATAAATGCCATTCTGGGTATCTGGGACTTGCTGCCAGCTCTCTGGAGAAGGGCTTTAAACAAGGATGAGACATGGTGAGACTGATTTTAAAGATGAAGAGAAAGAATCATGGGGCCGAGAGCTTTGGAGAGACCTGGCGACTCAAACGCAGGGGTTATGGGGACCAGAGAGGGCACTTGGTTCTGTGTGAATGGACTCTGCCTGTTGCCTCTCAAGAATACATGCCCACTCTAGCCACAACTCCTTTTCTCAAAAGATGTTAATTATTATGTGAAATTCCCTAATTTTTAAATCTTAGCTCAAATTTTTAACAATAAGGAAACAAAATGAACCCACAGTCTCCCATTGTTCATTCTCCTTTAAAGGTACAGTATTTGCTATGTATAAATGTGCATTTCTTTGCCCAAATTTTTGAGGGAAAAATAAGGGTGTGCATTGTGCATGAGTAGTACTCCATATTTATAAATGTTTTTAATTCTGTCATTTGTGCTTATTCGTTAAAAGTGTAACTCTAGAAAACAAAACGATATCCGTGTGCAAAATGCTATCCTACAATACAACAATCGGTTTTGTTTCTAAATACAAATAAATAATTGATTAAAAAAATTTTTTTTCCTGGGAGTTTGGGCCAAAAGCATGGGTGCACATTATACATAAGAGCTGAGTACACACGGCAAAATATAGTACTTAAGAGTGAGACTTCCTTTGTTCTTCTTGAGAAGCAGTGCGATGCAGGCATGGAATCCTGCCACCTGTGTTCAGATCTTGACCCTGTATTTGCTAGCAGTGCAACCTTGCCCAGGGTCCTCCCTCTGCCTTGGCAACCTGGGTTCTGCCGGCACCTGCCTCAGGAGGCAAATCACCTAGGTGCACAGGAAGCACTGTAAACCTAGCTGTCATTGCTGCTGTCATTCCTGCAGTGGAACGGAGGCGGAGGGACAAGATCAACAACTGGATTGTCCAACTTTCAAAAATCATTCCAGATTGTAATGCAGACAATAGCAAGACAGGAGCGGTGAGTGCCCTCTGCCCCCTCCCAGAAAGTCTGCCTGACTTTCTAGGACATGGGAGTTGTCCTGGGGTGAGCCAGTGGGCAGAGATCAGCAGGCAGGCTTTGCTTTAATGCTCTTGCCCACCTCACCCTACCCTCAGAGTAAAGGAGGGATCCTGTCGAAGGCCTGCGACTACATCCGGGAGCTACGCCAGACCAACCAGCGCATGCAGGAGACCTTCAAGGAGGCTGAGCGGCTGCAAATGGACAATGAGCTCTTGAGGCAACAGGTGAGTGCCAGGGCTGGGAGCTGGGTGGAGAACCCCGGACCCCAAGGTACAGGGAGCTATCCCTGGCTCCTTGTCCCCTGTCATGTCTGCCAGATTGAGGAGCTGAAGAATGAGAACGCTGTGCTTCGTGCCCAGCTGCAGCAGCACAACTTGGAGATGGTGGGCGAGAGCAACCGGCAGTGACACCCACCCCATCATGTAGCAGGGCCTCCTCTGGGCCTCTGCTGCCCCCTTCCCCAGCCCTTAGCACAGAGAGGGACAGATGCCCCTCCCCCAGCTGCGTTTTTTTATAGTAGATTTTTAACAAAAAAAAAATGGGGAGAAGTAATGCATTTCTGTGGATAAGCACCCACCACTCTCCTCAATGTGGAAGTGATATCCTCCCTCCCCCATCTGTGTCCCTTCTCCTGGGCCCCACTAAGCTCCAGCACTTCTAGTGGTCTCGCCTGGAGGCAAAAGGGAGGAGGACAGAGGCCTTGCCATACCCCACTGCCTCCTTGGTCTCTAGAGGTACTAATACAGTGCTTATGGGAAGGAGGGGGAGCCCTTGGGGGGGCCATCCCTGGGACCTGGACCTAAGCAGGGAGGCCATGTCCCACCCCACCTCTGGATTCCTGCTTCCCTTTGGGCGTGTGTGTGTGTGTGTTTTAATTTTCTTTATGGAGAAATGGACAAAAAATAGAGAGAGAGGTATTTAACTGCAATAAACTGGCCCCATGTGGCCCCGCCTTGTCTGTTTGTGTATCTGTTCATCTCAGGTGTGGGGAGGGGCATGGGGTCTCTGCAGAGCTCTGTGAGGGCAGGGCTTCCACCGTTGGGTTGGTGGCTGTGTGTTAGTCCCTGCCACCCTGTACTGCATGGTCCCCAGTTTGTTGGATGGGTGGATGGAGGAATTGAGCAAAGAATATTTTCTTTGAGGCCCAGGTGTGTATATGTGGTGTGGGGGTGGGGAGAGATTGGGTCAAGGACCCATGTTTTTGGAGGAGAGGCTGGGGTCTCCTGTGTCACCAGTTTCTAAAAACAGGACTGACTCCTGGCCTTGCCCTTCCGGGCTGAAGCCCTTCCCTCTGCACCAGCCAATGGTGGGGCCTGGCCTTGAGCCCCCCACCCCCAAGGAAGGCAGATGGCCAAGAAGCCAAGCTTGGCCCGTCAGCCTGTCGCCTTGCACTGTGGTTCTGGCGCCTGTGCTGTGACCCCTGCCCCTGGCGGATGATGAAACCTGGCCTGAGTGGAGATGCAGTGACACCAGGCAGTGCTGGGGGCTGCTTCTGTGTCTCCCTGCAGTTGAGCATGCAGCTCCATCCACCTGTCAGTCATCACCTCACCGAGTTCACCCTGTGTGTACCCAAAATGCCCCCAGCTGGTTTCTTCCCTCTGAGAGCCCTGTCTCCTTTTCCTGGCCATTCCTCTGAGGCCATCTTTGAGAGCGAGCATGCGTGCGGCAGGAAGAGCCCAAGATAGAGTGAATAAGGAGGCAGGTGGCAGGGAGCTGCCTTTCCTTCCCAGGGATGCCCAACTCTTGTGCTTTTGAGTGAGCTTGGCTACTGTTCATTGCAGGGGAGAAGCTTTCATTCTTTGGCAACAGCATCTCCAGGCTTTAACGATAGGGTTGACACTGGATGATCCTAGAATGAGTCCTGCAAAATGGCCAAAGCCCCATCTCTGGAATCAAGTTTGTGGGTCCTCTGGGCTATGTGCACCTACTACCCATAGTGCAGGGAATGGCTAGGACAGTTCAGGCAGCCTTTGTTCATCTCCCCATCTGGTGGTGGTCTAGGGGGCCAGCCCTCCAAAACACACCCTGGTTTGTGGTGTTGGCTGATGTCTGTGGTGTGCATACCCCACTACTGGGGTCAGGGTCCCAATGCAGTGTGAAGGTGGGATGAGATGTGCACAGTAGCTCCACTGAGCCAGCATGAGCCAGATCTAGTACACCCCAATGTGCCTCCCTGTTTTGGGGAGGTGGGAAAGCTTGATGATCAGAGTCGGGCTGCCTAGTCAGGAATGCCAGCTGTGCCTCTGGCTCGGGCAGTGCCCCAGTTTTTTCCTTCAGTTCCTTTCCTGTCAAGTGAGGAAAACGGGGATGGGTCTGGTGGGCTCCTAAGAGGCAGCAGTGTCTGGGAAGCCAGGTCCTCCTTGGGGATGGGCCCCGGGAGGCAGGGGTCGGGCAGCTAGGGACTCTGAATGCAGCAGCGCAAAGTCTGGAATGTGGTAGGCAGGTGCTGCTTTGAGGACAGGTAGTACGGGCTGTGTTAACGCAAGGGTGAGTGAGTACATCTGCTATGGTGTGTGAGGTGCAGCCACTACTGCTACTGGTATCTTTCATGGTCAGAAGTCCACAGGAACATTTTCCATATACCAGAGCCACATCGTAAGTAAGGTTCTAACACTTACAAACGATCACACACATGCTGTGCCAACTCAAACTCCTGCATCTGACTGTTGCAGTGTTCCCTGCAGAACAGAACCAAAGCTGTGGGAGTTGTGCCAGACACCCCTGAGGGGCCTGGTAAGAGAGAGCCACTCCACGTGTAAATGACATC
Source organism: Anoura caudifer (assembly GCA_004027475.1). Classification (NCBI taxonomy): domain Eukaryota; kingdom Metazoa; phylum Chordata; class Mammalia; order Chiroptera; family Phyllostomidae; genus Anoura; species Anoura caudifer. The sequence continues at coordinate 12,226 of PVKU01007983.1, forward strand.
AGGGAAGGGTGGGGAGCAAGGACACCTTGCTCCTGCTCATCGACCTGTTCAGCCTCTGGGGCAAAAGGGGGAATTTTTTCTGAGGTCAACAAGGTGATGTCGTGTTAGGGAAAGTATATCCCAGGGGGCTGGCTAGAGGTGTTGTCTGTGGCTCCATCTGCCCCACCCCCAGGACACACCTCTGCTGGCTGAGGGTGACACAACCCTGTTCCCGCTTATCTCCCGCCTTTTCGGCGCCACTGCCTTCTGAGAAATGAGTTAGAACAAAGGGGAGGGGGCTTAGCACCCCCGCCTCCCCCAGCGGGCCCCATAAAAGCAACTGTGACAGCCCAGACACCAGAGCGGTCCTAGACCTACAAGCAGGCCAGCTAGACACAGCACAATGGCACTGAACATGCGGATCCAGGCTGCCTGTCTCCTGCTCCTCCTCCTGGCCAGCCTTACCAGTGCCTCAGTTCTCCTGCACCAGGTGAGGAGAACCCACAGGGCTTGGGCCCAGCAGGCAGCTAGGACTGGAGAGTCAGGCCTGGGAGGGGACTGTGGAGGGCAGCTGGAGACCCACAGGACTGGGCAGAGTGCAAGGCAGGCAAAGAGGGGATGGACAGCTGCTTGAAGTACAGGAATAGGGACCAGTAGCAGGGACTGGGGCCCTGAACTAATTCCACAGTTACTCATTGCGCACCTACTCTGTGTAAAGTCCTATGCTAGACAGGGGGTCAAGCAGTGAACAAGGTAGATTGGAGATTTTTCCTGTCATGGTGCTTGCAATCTGGTCAGGGAATCGGTCAAAAAACAAAACGTAAGGTCATGGTGTTTAGTAACTGCTATTCACAAATAACATAAGAGGTTGTAACGCAATGTCCCTGGTGGGGGGACTTCAGGTGGAATCAAGAGCTGGCAGTCAAGCAGGAGTGTTTTGTGAGAAAATGTTACTTGACCTATGACTTGGATGTTAAAAGAAGGGAGGACAAGCAAAGACCCGAGATGGGGGCAAGCATGGTGTACTTGATGATCAGAGGCTTTAGGAAGTGGAGGTGATGGTGCTTGGAGATGAGATTGAGGGATAGATAGGCCAAGTCTTATGGGCAGTCAGGCAAACTGATTTTCCTCCAAGTGCAGGATCTTAGAGCCCTGCAGGCTTTTCTAATGGGTAAAGCCACAATCTGACTGATACTGCAAGGGGCCCAGATTGGAGGTGCAAGATGCAGGGAGACTTGTTACAGGTGAGGGCTGGCATCCAGGTTAGGGAGGGTGATGTCCCGAAGAAGAGCAGTGGCTGTGGAAAGAGCAGGAGACTTGGGCTGTTTGTAGGGAGGAGATTGTCTATGGGAAGGTGAGAAAAGGCCAGAAAGCAAGGCTTCCATCTGAGCACCAGATGCAGCCCCTGGGGAAGGAATTGGTTGGTGGGGCCAAATTTGAGAGCTCTGCTGGGCTCCCTGCCATCTGCAATACCCCTTCTGCTTTCACAGACAAAACAGCTTGCAGATCTCCAGACTCAGGACACAGCTAGAGCTTCAGCTGGCTTGACGGTGAGAACACCTGCACCTCCCTTTGGAGCTTCCACAGCCTCCCCTGGGCCCACACCCACTCATTCTCCCTTTCTTCCCACAGTCTGGGCTCCAGAGGCTGAGGAGGCGAGACACCCACTTCCCCATCTGCATCTTCTGTTGTGGTTGCTGTCATAAATCAAAGTGTGGGATCTGCTGCAAGACATAGAGCCTCCTGGCCCTCCTCTCCCTCCCTTATTTATTCCTGTCACCCTCCAACACTTGGTGAATGGTCTCAGAATAAAATGGCTGGTTCTTGCTTTTGTTTTCCAAACCAGAGTGCCTGTTGCCCTTTCTCCCTGCCAAAGGCCTGTGCCAGAGGCTTGTTCTGGCCACTGTCTGGTAAGGGCCAGTACTTGGTGGGATGTGTGGGGTTGCTGTGTACTGGGGTTGCAAGGAAGCTTGGTGAAGGAAATTTGTTATCTGTTCTTCCCCTTCTTTAAGCCACACTTCATAAGCCCTAGAATTTTTGTTGCCATAGCAGGGAATGAAAAATAGACAAACTTTCTTTTTCTTAAAGTCTTGAAACGGGTGACAAACTCAAATGCCTAGCAGGTGTTCTCAAAGTCAGGTCTGGGGCTCCCACTAGGGCTCCACAGGCAAACACGACTAAGATGTTACTTGTCTCTTTAACTCTTACTCTCACTTGAGCGTACAATGGGGTTTTCCAGAAACTCTGTGACATATGATGACATCATCACTCATGGCTAATGGACTGGCTTGTGCTTTAAAAATTTCCCAATTTAAGTTTCTAATATGTTAAGCAACTATCTGTATAACCCACTTAAATGAAATTTTTTTGAGTCCTCAATAATTTTGCAGAAATGGTTCTTGAAACCAAAAAGTTTGAGAACATTGGCCTTCTAGACAGATGCATAAGTGAGTGAGGTGTGGATTTGATTCATAGGAGCATCTTAGGTTGTAATCTCCCAATAAGAACACACTTTGCAAGTGAGACACATAAGAGAATATTGTTCATCTCCATAAGGAATTAAGGTCCCTCCCATTCTTAAAAACTGCATTCCTCTCAATTTATCTGATTTCCCCACTTTTGATAGAAACAAAGATGCAATTCACTATTTTCTTAGCTCATGAGAAAACAGCAGTAGTGTGATGAGAAAGGGCCTTGGCCATCTGGCCTCACTGTTGTCTGTGGAAGGGCAGTGGGAGGCCCGGATCCCATCCGAAGAGGGCTCCCGGTGATGGTCGCCATGCTCAAAGGCCGGCGGAACGCAGCTACAGCTTCTTTTCAAGAGAAGGTGGCAATCCTTCCTTTCATGTGAAATTTCTGGATTTTTTTAAAAGTTTGACAACTGATAAAAGGAATTTGATTTTTTCAAATCAACACTCTGTGAGCCAAACTTAACCCAACTGGAAGCTGGTTAAGTCTGGTAACCCGCAAACTTCTACCTTCGAAGCCATGAGAGGCTCATCCTCTGAAAGAGGGTTTCCTGAACTGAGACTGAGGCTGAGGGGCGTGGAGTGGAAGGCAAGCTGGAGATCCTGGCCTTCCATTGGCTGTGGAATCCCACAGGCATCCTCTCCTCTGAAACATCACCTCCACATGTAGAGAAGGACAAAGTATCTCTGTAGTTCTCAGGTGACGGGGCCATTGAAGTGCTCTGCCAGGAATGAGCGTGAAAGAGTTTTTGGAAACTGTCAAATCCTTCATCGATGTAAAGGATCGGTATTGATGGGAAGGTAGGAGACTCTCAGATCCCCCAATAAATACCTGGGAGGTGGGAAACCTGAAATTACTAAGTACGTTGAATGACACTAAGTACTCCTGGCTCATTGTAGCAAGTTCTCCAGGTGGTCCTAGAGAGGAGAGGCAGAAGTACTCAAACTTCAGTGTGCACCCAAACCTCCTGGAGGGCCTGGTGAAGTGCAGATTGCCGGAGTTCCAGACTCAGCAGGTAGAGGTGGAGCCCTAGAACTTACATTTCTAACCAGCTCCCAGGCTGGCCTGGGGGTTGCACTTCGAGGACTCCTGGTGCAAAGCTGCCAAGTCCGGCTGAGCGCAGCAAGTGCCCCTGAGTTGGACCAAAGACCAGCTCCCACTCGAGAGCACTAAACAAGTGGGCCTGAGGGCTTGATTCTGCCCTAAAATGAGTTTTGCTTGGTCTGCACAATATTGTAGATAAATTGGGCTAATAACTAAAAAGCAAGGTATCTCACATAAAAATCTGAACTTCTGATGTTATAGGTTGAATTGTGTCCCCCTCCTCCAAATTTATAAGTTGAAGTTTTAAATCCCAGTACCTCAGATTGTGACCTTATTTGGAGAAAGGGTCTTCAGAGAGACAATTTAAAATGAGGTCATTAGGGTGGGTTCTAATCTAATTGAACTTGTGTCCTTTTAAAAAGGGGAAATTTGGACACAGAGGCCCTCACACAGGGAGAATGCAGCGCCAATGTGCAGACAACCATCTACAAGCCAAGGGGAGAGGCCCCCAGGAAAGGAATAGGCCCGTTCCTCACAGCCCTCGGAGGAACCAAGTGCCGACATGTTGACCTCAGACTTCTGTTCTCCAGCACTGTGAGATAATGAACTGTTTTTCGAGCCATTCAGTTTGTGGTACCTTGTCATAGTAGCCCTAGCAAACGAACAGCCGTGCCCTGTCTGGAAGGATCAGCTGAGCTGGCAGTGCTGGAAGCTGGACGAGAGCGTCCCCTCTCAGGGTAGGCAGGCACACTCTCCAGCCCCCGAGGCCGCCTGTGCTCTGGATTGGAGTTCTCAGATTTCAGAGATAATAGCCAGTGCTGTCTGTGGGACTCACTCTCCTGTGCATGCTTCTCCCAGGGACAGCTTTCAGTTCACACCCAGAAAGGAGCTGTAACCCCAAAACTGCACAGGCACATGAGCCCAAGGGGGTTGGTACTGACACTGAAGGCTGCAACATATGAGTACACCAGGATCATGGTGTCCTCCCTTATACCCTAGGCACCAGGCCCCTCTCTTCTCCAGGACCCAGGCGTTCAAGCCCTACTCCACTCTCAATGGGCCTTTGTTCCTGACTGGGAAAGGCACGGGCAGAGTCTGACATCATGAAGCCTGAGGTAAGGATGGGACTCTCTCTCCCTCTTCCACCCAGCCTTCTCCGACTCTTCAATTCCCTGTCCGAGGGATTTCCCACCCCTCACTACCACCCCACCCACCCAAGTTTTTTTCTTGGGAGAAAGAACACTCTCTCCCTCCATCCCCACTGCTCTGGCCTAAAGGGACACAGAAAATGCCCCAGTATGGCTGAGCAGCTTATGGTCAAGCCACTACTACACTTGTCAAACCACTGCCAGCTCCTGGCCACCACTTTGCAAAAATCATGACCAATAGGAGGGGCTGCGGTGGCAGGAGGATCACTGCAGAATCTGCCCACAGAGGGTCCCCACCCAGCTCAGAGTCAGCACAGCCCTCATTGAGCACTGGGCACAGGCTCTGCTCTAGGGGACACAGACTGAATAAGATGGACAGAAATGCTTCTGGGTGCTCTTGGCAAGTAGAGAAGGAGCTCACTGACAGTGCAGGTGGGCAGATATGTTGAGGGCTGTGGACAGACAGGGTCACATTTAAATGGGAGGGCTATGCCCTGGCCAGGTGGCTCAGTTGGTTGAGCATCATCCCATGCATCAAAAGTCTGAGAGTTTGATCCCTGGACAGGGCACATACCTAGGTTTCAGTTTCGATCCCTGGTTAGGAAGTGTACAAGGGGCAACCGATTGATGTTTCTCTCTCATATCAATCTTTCTCTCTCTTTCTCTCCTTTCCTTCCTTCCTCTCTACATATCCTCAGGTGAGGATTAAAAATAAAAAAAAATAATATTAATATTAATGGAATGGCTTTGGCTTGGCGAGAAGGCAGGTAGGCTTCAGGAGGAAATGGCATCCACTCAGGGAGTTTTGGCTTGGGCAGAGTGAGGGTGGGATGAGGTAGGGGAGCTTCCCAAGAGGAAGGAACAAGTGCAAAAGCGCCCAGTCAGAAGGTGCCACAGGGTATTAGATGGGCATGTTCATGCATCCACTCTGCATTTATGAAGCTTAACTGTGCCAGGGGCTGTTCTACAACAGGATAGATTGGCAATAAGCAGGCGAAGCCCTGACCCTTCTGAAGGTCATGCTCTCATGAAAATGGACAGTCGATACCCAAGGTCATTTCTGATGACAAGAAGAGCCTAGAAGAAAATAGACCAGATGCAAGCACCAAACGTGACCTAGGGAAGTGACTCTAAGCGAGGGTGGAGGTGACACTGAAGCCTCCTCCTCCCACCCGCACCAGCCTCTGTTGCCTCTCGTGACCAGGGTTATACTTATCGCTGTCACTGAGACTCCCTGGATGCTGAGGATAATGCCTTCTGTTTCTCAGTCTGAGATATTCAGAGATATTAGAATGCCCTCCCAGGGACATAGAACCAGGGTGCACAGAGGTGGAGGATGGAGGGGAACAGTGAGGCAGTGCCCCCCATCCCCTCCAGGAAGGAGCTAGTAGAACCCAGGCATCAGGCTGCCTAGTTGAGCAGTGATGACAAGGGCCCCTTTGTGCCCCGCTCCCCCTGGAGGACAGGGAGGAGCTGGACCCTGGAGGCAGGCGGCCCCTGGCACCCGGGGGGAGGGGAGGGGCCAGCAAGTGGGGGCCTAGACCCTGGCAGGCCAGGGGACTGTGAGCTGGGCTGAGGAGCAGAGGGTGCAGACACAGGAGCAACCTGGTGAGTACACAGCAGCCAAGAGGTGCTAGCAACAGGGTGGGAGCTGAGGGCCAGGACCAAGAGGGTGGAGTAGGGGCACTCAGAGCATGTGCAAAGTGAGGATGGTTGCTGTAAACTGCCACTAACTTAGGATGTTGAGAGGGGAGATGTTCTTTAGGACTTTGGAATGAGCTGAGACCATGGCAGGACAGTGACAGTACTTTAGGAAGAAACTTCAGAGAGAGAACCAAGGTCCCTCCTCAGCACCCCTTGTGGTAGAGGTTATGTGGAAACAGCTGCCCTAGGGCTTCCAAGTTTGGGGCAGATGTGGTGGAAGCAGCCTGGGGTGGGGTGGAGATGGACTGATGCCCAGGTGATTAGACACCTGCATCCTGCCCTCTGAGAGGGGGTGGGGCAGTGGGCTGTGAGTGAGCAAGTTGCAGCAACTGGGAGTACAACAAGGTGTGTGTGTGTGTGTGTGTGTGTGTGTGTGCACGTGTGCACCTCTCCTGGGTGGGTCTTAATTTATGTCGTGTTTGTCAACCTTTTTTTCATTACACCCCACTAAGGAAGATTTTTAGACCTGTTTTTCCTAAATCCCACTCCCCCTATGAATCTCACTACTATAGATAGGCCGTATGTATGTTTGTGTACTGAGGCCCTGAAGAGAGTCATAAATCACTGGCAAAACTGACTTTTCTTGCCCCCACCCCAAGAACCAGTGTTCATCCCCATTAAGAATGCTTGGTCTACATGATCATTTCATGTGTCTGCTTAGGCCCTGCATCCATCTCCTGCACCTTCCCATCACAGGTGCGAGGGTGGTGTGAGCCCTGTGTCCATCAGCATGTATCTGGGCGGGTCTGTCCTTAGCTACTCCTTAGTGTGGGTGTACAAGTCGGAGTGTTTATGTGAACACAGCATGGAGGCAGGGCCACGTGCATGCCTGAATGCTGTGCCCACATCAGTGCAGGTGTGAGGTGGGCGGGAGGAAGGCAGTGCGTGTATGCTTCTATGACTGTGGGCACCAGGGTTACAGTGCCTGTTTGCGTGTGCTGGGTCCTGATCAGGTATCTGCATGAGTCTCTATTGCACAAGTCTGCTCCTCTGGCTGGGTCTAGATCTATCATATTTCATAGCAGCATTTGCATGTGACTGACTGTGTACGCATCTGTGTCTGTGGGAAGAGGGTGGTGAAGGCTACTTGGAAACCCTGGCTCCCACTCTGAGGGGACCCACTGAGCAGCCAGATGCCAGGGTCTCCCTACCTCCCAGCCACTGGTCCTTCCTGTCCCCATGTAGAGCCCAGCTAGGAGTGACGACTTTTCTCTCACCCCACCTACTACCCCAGGAGTCCTCCAAGAGGCAGCACCCTCCCCCTGAGGGAACAGGGCTCTTTTGTGCTGGGCACTGGCCTCTGCTAAGGGTGGAGACAGCAGGGGCTGTCTGTGGGGTGGGAGCAGGCAGCAGGAATTCACACGGCATGTTGGGAATGTTGATGCTGTGAAACCCAGTCATTGATGGCACTGGGTCCCTGCCTGCCACCCCCAGGCCTCACCCCACTCACCACATCCTTCTCCCCCCTTATGCTCTGTCACGCCCCTTTCCTTTCCCACAGTTGTCCATGGCAGTATTAGGGGAAGGTATGGGGGGCGTTGATCCCACGTAGAGTAGCTCCCAGGCTGTGGGAGGGTCTCAAGCATCCACATGGCCTTACAACAGGCCACAACTCATAGCAGATGCTGAAAGAGGGGGACAGGGGGTGCTCAGGCCTCCAACCTCTTGCACTTGCCTGACTCTTGTTCCAGGGTCACTGGCTGACATCTTCAAGTGGGACCAGAAGACATTCCCAACTCAGGGAGACTGAGGTGAGGGGCAGTGTTCCTTCCTCCTGGCTCCCCCTTCTTCCTGCTGCTGGTTCAGCCTTGTCTCTGTCCTTACTTCTGGGGACCCCCAGGGGCACAATGGTGATGAAGATCATTGTCAGCGTATTACTACCACACAGAGACAGGACAGTTGGGTGGTTAAGTCTGCAAACCAGGAGCCAGGTAGATAGAGCTTGAATCTTAGTTATCGTTTATCAGCTGCATGGCCATGGACAAGTTACTTAACGTCTCTGGGCCTCAGCTATAAAATGAGGATAATAATTGTACCTACCTCAAAGAGATCAAATGAATTAACACAGCAAAGCACTGAGGAATGGTGCATAGTGAATGCCACATAAATGTTTGTAATTATAAATATTAATAGCAGCAATACCTACCATCTAAATAAGCCCCCTCCCAAAGCCTTAATTAGAAGCACCCCTTTTCACTTCTCTTGGCCCTTAGCCCTCTCTTCTTTCTTCTCCAGCTGTCACTCACCTGCTGTACAAAATGATATTCCTCACAACACTGCCTCTGTTTTGGATTATGATTGCAGGTAATGGCTGGGGGGTGGGGGTGGCTGGGGACCTGAGGTCTTGGCCCCAAGCAGGCTGGGTTTTTTCCTGAAGGTCCCTGGACCCCTCAGACTGTGAGAAGGTGATGGGAGCGGGGAAGGGGTGATTCAGTCAGGACATGGCCCTCAGCCTCAGCAGTCTTGCTCACCCGCAGCCTCTCGAGGTGGGCACTGGGGTGCCTGGATGCCATCGTCCATCTCAGCCTTTGAGGGCACATGCGTCTCCATCCCCTGCCGCTTCGACTTCCCTGATGAACTGCGGCCTGCCATCGTGCACGGTGTCTGGTACTTCAATAGCCCCTACCCGAAAAACTACCCCCCAGTGGTCTTCAAGTCACGCACCCAAGTTGTCCATGAAAGCTTCCAGGGCCGCAGCCGCCTCCTGGGGGACCTGGGCCTGCGCAACTGCACCCTCCTGCTCAGCAGCCTCAGCCCTGAGCTCGGCGGCAAGTACTACTTCCGCGGGGACTTAGGGGGCTACAACCAGTACACCTTCTCTGAGCACAGCATCCTGGACATCATCAGTGAGTCCCCTGGCGGCTGCACAAGCAGCAGGGCAAGGGTACCCCTGGGGCAGGCAGGAGTGCAGCAGGAAATCCTCCCAAGCACCTCTCCAGGGATGTCTCTCCAGCAAAGATCCAGGGACTTGTTTGTTAGGCTGAGGGGTGCAAAGCCCAGTGCCCACAGGGACCAGGCAGATGGCAAAAACTAGCAAAGTGGGGCCCCAGTCTTGCTGCCCTCAGAGGGAAAGGGGTACTCTTACTCTTCTAGAAACACCTTGAGAAAAGGCGGCGGGGCCCAGGGGTTTAGGGGTAAGACCTCTTAATCCCTGTGTTTGCTGAGTAGCTGTGCACAAGTTACTTAAATTTTATGAGCCTTGGTTCCCTCTTCTGTAAAATTGGGATAAGAGCAGCATTTAAAGCTCAGCGAATGAGTGTTTGTCAAGTGCTCAGAGCAGAGCCTGGCACATGGCACCCAGCTCCACTAACTGGCGTTGGGCAAGGACACAAAGCCATTGCTATTAGGCAGGACTAATTTTCAAAAGAAACCAGAATTTCCCTGTGATCTCCTAATTCCTAAACATTATCTGCTGATTCAGATATATATATATATATATATATATATATATATATATATATATATAGTTTTTAATTCCTAAATTTAGGCCAAATAAAATACAGCTCTGGGCCAAATTTGACAATTGGAGTAGGGTCAACTGCTTGATTTCAGGCATTTCTACTGCCTAGTTTCTGAGAAGCTTACTACCTGGAGGTCTTTAGATTTAGGCTGCCCATCAGCATCCAGTCTGCGAATAGCCAGACTGCAACCCTGATCCTGATGCAGAAAGAGACTCCTCCCCACACACACGTGAGCACACACGTGCATGCCCCCCAACACTGTTGGAAGTAAACCAAAACAAACATGGGGAGCAGACAGGGTTCGTGAGGGCTATGCCATAGTATAAAACACAGACGATGAAGCCACAGTGACAGGGTCCGAAGCTCGGTTTTACCAGATGTGGCTTCAGTGTCCTGCCAGCGTGGCTGGAAGGACTGGCAAGCTCAGCACTTGTGAAGTACTCAGACCAGTACCTGTTCATTACCGTTACAGCTGTGGTTGGATCTGTGCAGGGCTTCTGGGTGAAGGTTTTATGGAATTCTGTTTCCAAGGGGAGAGGACCAGGTACCAGGATTGGACTTGGGCAAGGTGGGGGTGTCTGCTTCCTCAATCCTCCTTCTCCCCACCTCACATAGACACTCCCAACATCGTGGTCCCCCCAGAGGTGGTGGCAGGCACGGAAGTGGAAGTCAGCTGCATGGTACCTGACAACTGCCCAGAGCTGCGCCCAGAGCTGAGCTGGCTGGACCACGATGGGCTGGGGGAGCCCACTGTTCTGGGTCGGTTGCGCGAAGACGAGGGCACCTGGGTGCAGGTGTCACTGCTACACTTCGTGCCCACTAGAGAGGCCAACGGCCATCGGCTGGGCTGCCAGGCCTCCTTCCCCAACACCACCTTGCAGTTCGAGGGCTACGCCAGTCTGGACGTCAAGTGTGAGCTTGGGTGCGGGCCTGGTGGTGGGGCAGGGGGTGGGGGGGCGTGGGTGGGGGGAGGTGCCGGCTGGGGCAGGGCGTGCGGCACGTGCCAGCTGACCCTGCTGTGTCGCCGGCCTCAGACCCGCCTGTGATTGTGGAGATGAACTCCTCAGTGGAGGCCATCGAGGGCTCCCATGTCAGCCTGCTCTGTGGGGCTGACAGCAACCCGCTGCCACTGCTGACCTGGATGCGGGATGGCACGGTGCTCCAGGAGGCCGTGGCTGAAAGCCTGTTCCTGGAGCTGGAAGAGGTGACCCCCGGGGAGGATGGAGTCTACGCCTGCCTGGCAGAGAACGCCTACGGCCAGGACAACCGCACCGTGGGGCTCAGCGTCATGTGTGAGTGGCCGCCCTGCGCACACACTTGCCTGGCACTGGTGCTGCTGAGCAGAGATTAAGAGGGAAAGGGGCCTCACCCAGGGCAGGGAGGAGCGAGGCTGGCCCAGGGAGGGTCAGGAACAGAATGGCGGTGGAGGTGAAGATGGAGAAGAGGGCTGTAGGTCAAGGCATTTCTTCATTCTTTGCACAAATATCTAGTGAACACCTACTCTGCACCACTTTCATCCCCCACACAGGAGTAAAAGACAGATGAAGTCTGTCACCTGAGAAAAATGGTTATATTCAGTTTCCTGGGGCAGCCCTGCCTGACATAGTAGTAGATCTGGGCCTGGCCCTGGAATCTGCATTTTAAAATGAGCCCCACTGTAGTTTTAATGGGAGGGTTGGGGGGACCCAGGCCTCACCCACTCCCTTGTGCACACCGGTATGTTATGGGGCCCTGGAGGAGAGGGCTAGTCAGACAGGATTCTTAGCTAGGAACCCAGAAGAGGTCATTCATTCATTTATTCATTCACAAATGCTTATTGGGGCAAAATGCCAGGGCTGGGGATAATAATAATGACAGCTACAGCCAACATTTGCTCAGCACTTTCTGACTGCTTTACACAAATGTTCTTCCCCCAGGCATCCCAGAGGTTGGCTCCTCCCAACTCTTGCCACTCTCCCTGAAACCTTTCCTTACTATCCTAGCTAAAACTGTAACTACCCTGATTTCCCATCCCTCCCTTTATTTTTCTCCAAAGCACTTATGCCCAATTCGCCAATGATGTATTTTGTTTATTTACACAACATCCACCCACATTGGCAGGGATCTTCGTCTTCCTTGTTCAGGCTAGAACAGTGCCCGTCACTTAGTGACAGTGATCCCTATGAAGTTGGGACTCTTATTATCATTTTTAAATCCTCACCCAAGGAAATGTTTATTGGTTTTAGAGAGAGAGGAGGGAGGGGAGAGAAAGAGAAACTTCAATGTGAGAGAAACATTGATTGGTTGCCTCCCATATGTACTCCAACCAGGGATCAAACTCGCAACCTTTTGGTGTATGTGACGATGCTCCAACCAACTGAGCCACCTGGCCAGAGCAAGTTGGGACTACTATTAAGCCCATTTCCTAGATGAAAAAAATGTGGTCTGGAGAAGTTAAGACCTGGGCCCACACACAGCTGGAAAGGGCAGGGCCCAGATTCAAACAAGCATTCCGGCTGCAGAGTCCCTGTTCTCGTAAACAGGACAGCCAGGACTGGGGTTACCTGAGTCATCCTGAGCTGGTATGCTTGGGTTGGGGTGTCTGTGGTCACATTTAGGGGATGGGAGTTGGCTGGCAGAAGAGGTACTTGCTGGCTTCTGATCATCAGTCCCTTGTTCTGCCCCCCCAGATGCACCCTGGAAGCCAACAGTGAATGGGACAGTGGTGGCTGTGGAGGGGGAGACAGTCTCCATCTTGTGCTCCACACAGAGCAACCCAGATCCTATTCTCACCATCTTCAAAGAGAAACAGATCCTGGCCACGGTCATCTATGAGAGTGAGCTGCAGTTGGAGCTGCCTGCTGTCACACCTGAGGATGACGGAGAGTACTGGTGTGTGGCTGAGAACCAGTATGGCCAGAGAGCCACTGCCTTCAACCTATCTGTAGAGTGTAAGTACTCCCCTTTCTCTCCCCTTCTCCTGCTGAGAGCTGGCAGGACTTGCGTCTCCCCTCCAGGACAAGGTAGATGTTTCAAGTTACCCAGGGGAACATCTGGGTAACTGGCGGTACCCGCATATCCCAACTAAGGGTTAGCTTTGCACCAGCAGACAAGGATGGAGAAGGCAGGAAAGCAGAATCCACAGCAAGAAAATACAAGTTCCACCTGAGAACAGTGTCTCCACATCCCAGAGTGTGCTTTTAACCAGGGAGATTCTGGATCCTTGTAAACAGGACAGCCAGGCCTGGGATTACCTGAACCATCCTGAGCTGGTGTGATGTGGCCACTGTTCCTTTACATTAACTAAAATAATAACCATGACATCTAACCCTTGTGGAATGTTGCTTGTACCAGGCACTGTTGGAAGTTCTGTATAGGGACCCACTTATTTCATACTCATGACCATCCACACGTGGGAGGTTCTATCATTGTCCTTAGTTTCCAGAGAAAGAAGTTGAGGCCCTGAGAGGTTATGCTACTTGACCAAGGTCACACAGCTAGAAAGTGGCAGAAGTTAAGATTAAAATCCAGGAGGTCTGGTCCCACTCTTCTGTACTGCCCCAAATCGACTTCTTCCTGCATCATTACATCAAAATACAGTCAGAGGTCAAGCAGTTGTATGTGCAAAGGGCTGTGTGCTCAGTGAGAGGTGGAGGACAGGACCAAAGGATGCCAAGCTTATTAACAGACAGAGTATAGCCAGAGAGATGAGATGATGCAACATGAAAAGCTAACTGCTATGAAAATAAAACTCATTATTCTACTGCCAGCTAGTGCCTCTCCTGACCTCCTCTCTATGGACAATACCACCCCAACCCCCCCCCCCCGGCCACCATTCTGGGTTGTAGCTCCCAAGTCACAGATTTGATTCCCCCTCCTCCAGCAACTCCCTCTGGAATGTCACTTCCATATTTCCATTGCTCCTGCTTCCTCCTCAGCTCTGGCCTGACCTCTGGCACTAGTCTCCAAACTTCACTATTTTCAGTCTCAATTACTCTGCTTACAATGGTCCCCACCACACAAGTTTGCCAGAAGATACTGAGCACAGTCCTCATTCAATATTCTGTATGTATGGTGATAATCAGTACATGGTAGCTATAGATTATTCCTGGAGTGCTATTTTCCAGGGCAATGCCATGGTTGTCCATTCCTTCACTAACCTTTCAATCTTTGGCCACATTCCTTTTGGTCTCTGGTCACTCACAACATCCAGTGTGATCACTGCATGTGGTTGTGCCATACTCTGTCCTCTCCATATGCACCGTTCTGGATCCTGCTTCCCTCTTCTGCTCTACCCTTTTCCCTGTCACACCTCAAGCCGGTGGTCCTTAAGTTTAAGATTCAGAACCCTCTGAGAACCTGATGGCACCACTGAACATACACATAACACCATCTCATGTACATTGTCAGTCACAGACCCAGCCCCCTCTCCCCTGCATAATAAAAGTGGTGGCAGCAAATGGGCATTAAGGACCTCCTGTGGGTCATGATCACATCCTCTACAGGTGTTATTTTGCTAAGCCCTTCTGATGGCCCTGAAGCAGGTGTGTATATACATTAATCCTTAAGTAAGGAGAAATGAAGGTCCCTTGGGGTATGTCTAGTGTCGACTGGGGCATCATAGGTCTCCCAGGTTGCCTGCGAAGCTTAGAAGAGGCTGAGCATGTGCAGGCAGAGTGCCAGTGTTCCAGCAGTATCTAGGGCAGATGTTGTCACAGGAGCATCAGCGGTGCAGTCTTGAATAAATGGGTTTATTTTAATTTTAATCGCTGTGAGCTCAGGTTTGTCATTATTGATTTGCTCTGCATTGTGTTAATTCAGTAACACTATAGCAAGCATGGTACATGTGTGCCTGAACAGAATTGGGCTATATACTTTTTAATTTACTAGACTTAGATACATGTATGCATTGAGGTTCCAATTAGAATCATCTCTCTTGTGAATACATCTGGTCATGTGACTCATGGCTCATTGCTGTCACTTGCATGTTCTTTTTTGTTTGAAATTGAAAATAAGTGGGGTTGGCAAGCCAAGGGTCTTTTGCCTGTGCATAAGTGGGTTTTGGTTAGAACTGAGAACCAGAATTCAGGCTAGAGTGAGCAGAAGAGAGTGCTGGCCTCTCCAGGAAAGAAAGAGAATATAGTTTGTTTGTTTTTTTTAAAGATTTTATTTATTTAGTTTTAGAGGGGAAGGGACAGAGAAAGAGGGAGAGAAACATTGATTGGCTACCTCTCACATGCCCCCTAACGGAGACCTGGCCCGCAACCCGAGCGTGCCCTGACTGGGAATCAAACCCACGTGACCTTTTGTTTCTCAGGCTGGTACTCAATTTACCGAGTCACACTGGCCAGGGTAAGAATATAGTTTTGAAAACAACATTAAAAGTTCTATTGTAATTTCATATTTTGGAAAAATTAAAGAAAATTTTCATACCTGTACCATTTAAAAATACATAAATGGCAGCAAAGTAAAGCTCAACCGAATGGTCTTGGGTGGAGGGTGGCACTCAGTACTAGTGGCGCTGGGGAATACTGTGAGGGTGTGAGGGTCAGAGTGCATGACAGGCTCTAGGGAGTCAGCAGGGCCATCTGCAGGATGGCCCGAAGGGGGAGCCAGCAGAATTCAATAGCCCATCCCACAAGTCTTTCCAGAGCTCTGCTACTTGACAGGCATATTTTAAGTGTGGACAACAGAGTGGAGACAGAAAGAGGGCCTGTCCTCATGGAAAAGAGAAACAAGCCATATCAATGTATAACATGGGTAGAAATGAGTGCTGGAGAGAAAACCTAGTGGGACAGGGAGTGAAGTTAGTGAAGCAAGAGAGTGTCAGAGTATCTGGGTAGAACCTTCATGGAGCGAGGGAGTGAGAAGGGAAGGTACCTTCAGGGAGTCTTCCAGGATGAGAGAGAAATACAAATAACTGGGTGGGGAAAAGCTCCATAAACTTGAGAAACAGCAGGGAGGCCAGTGTGACTGGAAAGTAATAAGCCTTTCAGGGTAAGAAACGGAGATCAGAGAGTGGCTAGTTCCCACAGGGCCTTGTGGATAAAGACAAAGAAGTTGGATTTTAGCCTTGGCTGGTGTGGCTCAGTGGATTGAGTGCCAGCCTGTGAACCCAAAGGCTGCTTGTTCGATTCCCAGTCAGGGCACATGCCTGGGTTGCGGACCAGTTCCCCCGTTGGAGGCATGCAAGAGGCAACCAATTGACGTATCTCTTGCAGGTAGATGTTTCTCTTTCTTTCTCCCTCCCTTCCCTTCTCTCTAAAAATAAATAAATAAAATCTTTTAAAAAATGAAGTTGGATTTTATTCTCTGGACACAGAGCAATTGGAGGACAGGTTTGAACAGGGAGTGTCATGATGTGATTGATGTTTTACAAGGTGAACTAGGTTAGAAAGAGTGCACAGGGATAGTGCAAAAGAGAAAATGCAGATCATTTCTCTGACAGCTTACCACCCTGCTCTTTGCCCTCAGCCAAGGAGTCCTGGCTTCTAGTTGTCTACAGCCCACTCAAGTCTTGATTTTATCCCACAGTTGCCCCTGTGATCCTTCTGGAGTCTCACTGTGCAGCGGCCCGAGACACAGTGCAGTGCCTGTGCGTGGTGAAATCCAACCCAGAACCTTCCGTGGCCTTTGAGCTGCCCTCACGCAACGTGACGGTGAACGAGACAGAGCGGGAGTTCGTGTACTCTGAGCGCAGTGGCCTCCTGCTCACCAGCATTCTTACTCTGCGGGGACAGGCCCAGGCCCCGCCACGGGTCATCTGTACCTCCCGAAACCTCTATGGCACCAAGAGCCTGGAGCTGCCTTTCCAGGGAGCCCGTGAGTGGTGTGGCCTGGGGCTGGGAGCCACAGGAACAGAGGGGCTCCTTTTGGATCCAGGCTCCTCTCCCCAAAGCTGACTGACCATCAGCCACCAAGCATAGGTCAGGTTATGCAGGTTGATCAAGTGGTAAAGAGGCCCTTCTCGTCGGTAAGGAGAGGCTGCCGAAAGTTTGCCTATACTAGACCCTCCTCAGACCCTCCAGACTAGTCAGTCAGTGCAAGGATGTGCCAGCTATTGTTCGCTATCACTAATGTCCCCGCCCATCTCCTAGGAACCCAGGTGTCTTCACTCCCACCAGCAACCCTGAGGGCACCTGGGTTTTCTGTATTCTCAGACCGCCTGATGTGGGCCAAGATTGGGCCTGTGGGAGCCGTCGTTGCCTTTGCCATCCTAATTGCCATCGTCTGCTACATTACCCAGACACGCAGAAAGTGAGTGCCCCATCAGGGCTGACCTGGGAGTGGGGAGAGGGGCTGAGGGATGGGCAAAGGAGGGCAGCCTTGTGTCGGTGGGGGAGGGTGTATTCTGCTGAGAATGAGTGCTCTGCTGGATGGAGGAGAAAGGGGCCCTATGCATGTGCCAGTGTCTGAGCCAAGCACTTCCCACCAACCACTTCCTGTTTCCCCACCTTCTCTGCTATGATCTCCTGCCCTCCAAGAGGTATGAGGGTGAAAGCCACCTTCCCCTGGCTTGCAGCTACAGCAAGTGCCAATGACTACACACGTGTGGCAACAAAAACCATTCCCAGCCCCAAACCACATCCACCTGCCACAACTGTGCTGTTATTTTTCTTCCTTGTGGCTCTCCAAAAAATGAATTAATCTCCCTGCTCCACATCTTGGCAGCAAGAGGGACACACAGACCCAGAGCATATGAAGAGAACCCAGAGAAGCTAGGCCGGGGTCCTGAAAAGCATCAGAGACCAGGAGCTAGGTGGCTCGTCCTCAGCCACAAAGCAGGGGAGGGATGGGCAGTGGTGGACAGGAGCAGGCTGGTCAGTCATTCGAACAGCCCTCTGCCTTGTCACAGAGAGATGGGTGGGAACAATTCTGGGGTCCATTGGGCCAAACTTCTAAGGTAGATGGGGATACAGAAATAGAGGGGGATGGGAGGCCTGGGAGGCCCACTTGGGCTGCCGTGTCCTCCCCTGCAGAAAGAACGTGACAGAGAGCCCCAGCTTCTCAGCAGGGAACAATCCCCCAGTTCTGTTCAGCAGTGACTTCCGCATCTCTGGGGCACCGGAGAAGTATGAGGTAAGGGCCAGAGGCCTGTGGCTCCAGGCTTGTTGTAGAACCTGGATGTCAAAAACACTGGGGGCCTGGGAGGCCAAGTGCCAGAGGGGAGGCCAGGCTCCTCAGGAAGGAAAAGGAGGAAGGGTGGAGGGCTGGCTTGGACATGGGTTGGGAGGGATGCTTAGGCTGAGACTGTGAAGGGGGCTAATGGGCTCAGGCCCAAGGGAAGCCCTCATCTGGGTCTATGACCACATTTCCTTCTCTAATAGTCCAGAGAGGTCTCTACCCTGGAATGAACAGCCCAGGAGGTAGGTTTGCGGGGACCTCAGTGTGCCCACCTCTGGGCCTTGGGGCTGTCATCCATGTGTGTGTGTCACTGCCAGGAGTCCAGGATGGTCCCCTGTTAAGTCTGCCCTGCCCAGTACTCCTGTCCCATTGCTGCTCCCTTCTGTCTGTCCGTGGCCACTGTTCTATGTATCTGTTCAAAGGCTCACATGTGTTTGTGTATGGGGGGTGGAAAGCATGAAAGGGAAACCAAAGTCACACCTTCAGTATTGTCAAGATTAAGGGGGGACCACACCAGACCCAAACATAGGGTAAGGACTTATGGAGCAAGCATATACAAATATTTGGAAAGGTGGGATCCAACCAGGTGGTTTTACTCTGGGAAGGTATTAATGGATTGAATTGTGTGCCCCCCAAATTCCCATGTTGAAGAAGTCTTCCTGAACTTACTGAATTTGCAGGCTAGTGTCAGGGTCAGCAATGAGGAGGGTGTTGCAAAGGGGGATCAGTGTGGGCAAAGGCCCCAGAGTGGGACCTGCATGGGGACTGTGGGGCTGGCTGGGCTGGGGGTCCTTGAGAAAAAAGGTTCACACAGGGCTTCGAGACTCAACTCTGGAGTTGTGAGGGTGAAAGCAACTCCAGCCTTGTATCTGGAAAAGGCAGAACAGGACTCTTCTAATGGATCATTTCCCTTCTAGAGTGAGAGGCGCCTGGGATCGGAGAGGAGGCTTCTGGGCCTTCGTGGGGAGCGCCCAGAGCTGGACCTGAGCTTTTCTCACTCAGACCTGGGAAAACGACCCACCAAGGACAGCTATACCCTGACAGAGGAGCTGGCCGAGTATGCTGAAATCCGTGTCAAGTGAGGGAGCTGGGGGCAGCCTGTTGGCGACCACCCCTTCAGGACCCTCACTGGCCCCCATGGCTGCAGGCTCCCTTCCTCCCAAAAGTAGTGAGTGCTGGGGCAGGAAAGGGATGGGGCAGGTGACAGTAAGGTCCTGGGAGCCTGGCCTCCCCCTCCTTCCCAGCTACCCCCCACCCTGCCAGCACCTCACCCTCACAGTGTGGCTCCCCTCTAACCTCCTTTAACCTCATCTGTCTGGAGGGGAGTTTCGTCTGTTTGTGTTATTTATTGCTACCCCCCACCCGGTCTTCTCCCCAACACCTGGCCCCAGGGTCTGTGCTGAAAGGACATGAAATAAATGCCCCCAAACCTGTCTAGATCCTGATGATTTCTGGTCTGTCCTTGGGGGAGCCTTCCATCCCTCACCTTACCTTCTGCTGGGCCCTGTTTGGAGGCAAGGCCCAGGGATTCCAGCCCTGAGCCCAGGCCAGCTGGCAATGAGTTGTTCCCACTTTGCGCTGTGGGCAAGATCTGGCCCACAGAATGTCTTATTTGACTTATGGTTGATTTCACATAACAACAGTCATTCCTGCCTTCATCACAGAGTGACTGACAATATTGGGCTCACACTTGGTCACAGCTGCGACTCACTGAAAGAGAAGGTAACTGCCCCTTCTGAAGTGGCATGGGCTCCCTATTTGTCCCTAAGTGCCACAGTCCCCACCATTCCCTGTTGTCCCACACCTGGCTGGCTTCACTCATGCACTGACATGTCTTCCTATGCCCTGTAGGTCAGTGGGATCCCAGGTCTCAATGTTTCATGAGCCTGTTTCAGTTTGACTACTATCCCTCACATTCATGCTGTAGTTTGCAACTTTAATCTTCCAACTTTATTCCATTTTGGTTCAAGAAACATTACTTAGGTACTAGCCGTATGTTGAACCCCTTCAGGAGACTCAGGCTATCCTGGGAAGAGACCCCCCGCCCCCCGGGCAACCCTTTAAAGATGAAAACAGTGGGGTTAGGAGAAGCTAGGTGATTTTTCCAGGGCCCCAGAGTTAGGAAATGGTGTGATCCAGTTCTTCTTTTTCTGTAATACCTGTCAGGAATTTAAAGAGGGCCAGACCCTGTGCACCAGAATAGTGCCATGCCCTCACAGGAGATTTACTAGCCTCATGGTTATAAGGATGCCTTCTTTCCCAACTTAATGGTGGCCCTTCCCTGTCCAATTTTCACTTTGCAAAATTGTCAGCTGACTCTGGCCAACCTGGGACCATGGTTAAGACTGTCTTGGAAGGCTCTCAAGGAGGTATGGATAGACCCATGGAGAAGCCTGAATTATGTGGCTCTAGGATGAGGTCCGTTTTCCCCTTATACACCCAAATGGCACCACTTACCTGAGCAGAGACCTCCCTTTCCATGGCTAAATCTTGGGCTTTTGGGGCTTGATGAACTCTGCTGACCTCATTCTGATGATTCGCAAGCTCTTCCTAACCACAAAGGTCCACAGGCCCCTGGCAAGTGGTGGTTGGCCTTGGTGTATCCTGAGACTTTTGCTAAGTGGCCTTAGACCCTGCTTTGGTGCTGAGTTTGAATCTGTATGAACCTGGTGAGCACCCTTGTGAACACCACTAGCCCCTACCTGGTGACTCACTGAGAACCTACTTCATGCACCTCATGTACTGCCAGAGGCTCTTTCAATGACTGAACTTAACAAGCAGCCCTCAGGCAGAGGCAGATCTTGGACCTCTGATATCTTGGGTACCTCTGATATCTTGGTTACTGACCTGCTTGATGCTAATGAGAGCTGGCCTTAGCATGCAACGTGCATGCACACACACACACCCATGTGCACCCAGGCAAAGCAGAAGAAGCCACAAACTGGATTGCTTTCTAGCTCTAAACAGGTAGCCCAGGGTCAGTCACAGGAAGCACCTGACATTCACCTGCACTAGAATCCCTCCCAAGAAGCCCCAGAAACAACACACATAATGCACTTCAGATCACATCAGAACATAACCCAATTAGCTTCACAATCAGCATACCCAAAGGGAGATAGATCTGGTGACAGGCACCAGACCCTGCTGGGGTGAATTATACTGCATGGGGTCAGCCCCTCCACAGCAGCTTATATAGTACAGTTGGGGGTCAATCCTCATAGCCAGGCTGAGGGTCAACTTCACCCATAATGGGTCAACAGAAATCAAGGCTCAACCACAGCAGAAGGACATTCCTGGAGCACCCTGAGCAGGTGATCAGGGAGACTCCACCACCAAGCCCAGAAGACTCCTACTACAGAAGACCATCATGCCAAGATTGGGGTATATAGCAGATCTACCTGATATACAGAAACAATTAAAGAAAGGCAGACAAAATGGAGAAACAAAGAAATATGCCCCAAATGAAAGAACAGGGGATTCCCCAGGAAAGAACTAAATGAAGTGGAAGTAAGCAATATACCAGGTACAGGTTTCAAAACAATAGTTATAAGGATGCTCAAGTAACTTAAGGGAAGAATGGATGAACTCAGTGAGAACTTAAAGAGATAGTAAGCATAAAAGAGGACATAGAAACCATAAAAAAGAACCAGTCAGAAATGAAGAACATAATATCTGAAATGAAGAATACACTAGAAGGAATCAATGGCAGGTAAGATGAAACAGAAAATCAAATCTGTGATTTAGAAGACAAGATAACAGAAAACACCCACTCAAAGCAGAAAAAAACTTTAAATGAGAATATTTTAAGGGGCCTCTGGGACAATATCAAGTGTAACAACCTTCACATCATAGGGGTACCAGAAGGAGAAGAGTGAGAGCAAAGTACAGAGAACCTATTTGAAGAAATAATGACTAAATACTTCCTTAACCTGGTAAAGGGAAGAATCACACAAGTCTAGGAAATTCAGAGTCTGAAAAAAGATGAACCCAAAGAGGCCCACACCAAGACATATCCTAATTAAAATGGCAAAGGTTAAAGCCAAAGAGAGTATCTTAAAAGCTGCAAGAGAAAGACAGTTACCTACAAAGGAGCTCCCATAAGACTATCAGCTGATTTCTTAACAGAAACATTCCAAGCAAGAAGAGATTGGCACAAGATATTAAAAAATTGGATGAAAAGCAAGGACCTACAACCAAGACTACTCTACCAAGCAAGGATATCATTTAAAATTAAAGATGAAATAAAGAGCTTCCCAAACAAGAAGAACCTAAAATAGTTCATTACCACCAAACAAGTATTACAAGAAATGTTAAAGTCACTTCTTTAAGAAGTAGAAAGAAAAAAAGAGGAACAGAATAATAAAGAATAAAATGACAATAAATACATAACTATCAAGAATCACCTTAAGTGTAAATGTATTATATGCTCCAACCAAAAGACATAGGGTAACTGAATGGATAAGGAACTGAGACCTTTACATATGCTGTCTACAAAAAACACACTTCAAAACAAAAAATATACACAGACTGAAAGTAAAGGGCTGTAAAAAGATATCTCATGCAGATCAGAGCAAAAAATAAGCCAGGGTATTTATACTTTTATCAGACAAAATAGACTTTAAAACAAAGGCTAAAATAAGAGGCAAAGAAGGACATTACATAATGATTAAGGGGTCAATCCAACAAAAGGATAGAACCCTTGAAAACATTTAGGCACCCAACATATGAACACTTAAATATATAAAGTAAATCTTTTTGCCAACAAAATATATTTTTGTTTTATTTATTTTTTTTTTCACTTTTTAAAATTGTTGTTCAAGTATAGTTGTCTCCATTTTCCTCCCACCACTCCCACCCCAGCCATCCCCACTTTCCACCCTTGATCCTACCCCCCTTTGGCTTTGTCCATGTGTCCTTTATACATGTTTCTGACAACCCTTCTTCCCTGCCCCCCATTATCCCATCCCACCTCCCCTCTGGTTTCTGTCAGTTTGTTCTTAATTTCAATGTTTCTGGTTATATTTTGCTTGGTTGTTTGTTTTGTTGATTAGGTTCCACTTATAGATCAAATCATATGGTATTTGTCCTTCACTACCTGGCTTATTTCACTTAGCTTAATGCTGTCTATATCCATCCATGCTGTTGCAAAGGGTAGGAGCTCCTTCTTGCTTTCTCCTGCATAGTGTTCCATCATGTAAACATACCATAGTTTTTTGATCCATTCAATAGCTGTAGCAATTTTGAGAAAGAAGAACAAAGTAGGAGGGATCATAATACCTGATATCAAACTGTGTTACAATGTCGCTGTAATCAAAACAGTCTGGTACTGGCATAAGAACAGACACATAGACCAATGGAACAGAATAGAAAGCCTAGAAATAAACTCAAGTCTCTATGGTCAGTTAATATTTGACAAGGGTGCAGAGGCATAAAATGGAGTAAAACTAGCCTCTTCAGCAAATGGTGTTGGGAGATCTGGTCAGCTACATGAAAAAAAAGTGAAACTTGAGCACCAACTTACACCATACACAAAAATAAACTCAAGATGGATAAATCTTGATGGACATAAAGGGAGAGACTGACAATGATGCCATCGTAGTAAGGGATTTTAACACTTCATTGACATCAATGGATAAATCTGGACAGAAAAATCAACTAGGAAACAGCAGCCTTAAATGACACACCAGACTAGATAAATTTAATTGATACTTTCAGAGCATCTCTTCCTAAAGCAATAGAATATATGTTATTTTTAAGTCTACATGAGAATATTTTCTAGGGTAGACCACATATGAGGGCACAAAACAAGTCTCAGTAAATTGAAGATTAAAATTATATCAAGCATCTTCTCCAACCACAAAGGTATGAAACTAGAAATCAACTACAAGAAAAAGAAACTAAAAACACAAACACATGAAGGCTAAATAACATGTTACTAAACAATGAATGGACTAACAGTAAGATCAAGGAATCAATCAAAAGATACCTTGAGACAAATGAATATGAAAACACAATAAACCCAAACCTATGGGATAGAGCAAAAGCAGTCGTAAGAGGTAAATTCATAATATTATAGACTTAACTTGAGAAATAAGCAAAACTAAAAAAAATCTAAATTTATATCTAAAGGAACTAGAAAAAGAACAACAAGCAAAGCTCAAAGTGAGCGGAAGGAAGAAAATAATAAAGACTAGAGTGGAAATAAGTAAAATAATAATCAAATAATAATCAAAACCAGAGTGGAAATAATAAAATTGTCTAACAAAAACAATACAAAAGATCAATGAAACCAAGAGCTGGTCCTTTGAAAAGATAAATAAGATTGATAAACCTTTAAGCAGACTCATCAAGAAAAAAAGAGAGAGGAGCCAAATAAATAAAATCAGATAAAAAGGAGAAATAACAACTAACACCACAAAGTATTTTAAGAAAATATTATGAATATTAAAATATTAAAAGTAGTGTAAAAATATTATGAACAACTATATGACAACAAATTGGAGAATCTGGAGGAAATGGATAAATTCCTGGAAACACACAATTTTCCAAAACTGAATCAAGAAGAAACAGAAAATCTGAACAAACCAAACACAACTAATGACATCAAAGCAATATCAAAAAACTCCGAACAAACAAAAGTCCTGGAGTGGATGGCTCACAGATGAATTTTACTAAACATTCAGAGAAGGATAACACCTATCCTTCTCGAGCTATTCCAAAAAATCAAGAAGAGGAAAGGCTTCCAAGCTCATTTTACAAGGTCAATCTTATCCTAATTCCAAAATCATATAAAGACACCACAACGAAAGTAAATTATAGGCATTTCTAGTAAACAGAGATGCAAAAATCCTGAACAAAATATTAGCAAAATGAATTCAGTAATACATTAAAAAGATCATAGACCATGATCAAGTGGGATTTATTGCTGGGATGCACGGTTGGTATAATATTCACAAATCAATTATGTGACACACCACATAAACGCAATGAAGGATAAAAACCACATGATCATATCAATAGATGCAGAAAAAGCATTCGACAAAATTCAGCATGCATTTGTGATAAAAACTCTCAGCAATAGTGGAAATAGAGGAGTCATCCATCAACATAATAAAGGCCATATATGACAAACCCACAGCTAACATCATACTCAATGGAGAAAAACTAAAAGTGTTTCTCTTAGGATCAGGAGCAAGACAGTGATGTCCACATAATACTGTGTCAACATAGTATTGGAAGTCCTAGCCACAGCAACCAGACAAGAAGTAGAAATAAAAGGCATCCAAATTGGAAAGGAAGAAGTAAAACTGTCATTATATTTGCAGATAACGTACATAGAGAACCCTAAAGATTCTACCAAAAACTACTAGAACTGATCAAGGAATTCAGTAAAGTAGCAGGATACAAAATAAATATCCAGAAATCGGTTGCATTTTTATATACCAATAATGAATTATCAGAAAGGAAAACTAAGAAAATAATCCTATTTACAATTGCATCAGAGAATATCTAGAAATACATTTAGCCAAGAAGGTAAGACCTGTACTCAGAAAATTATAAGACACTGAAGAAAAAATTTAAGAAGATATAACTAAATGGAAGCATACAGTTATACGCTTCCCTGTAGTAATTATATGCTTCCAGAAGTAGTACCCTGTTCATGGCACTACTCAAAGCAATCTATATATAGATTCAATGCAATTCCTACCAAAATACCTATGGTGTATTTCACAGAACTGGAACAAATAATCCAAAAATTTATATGAAGCCACAAAAGACCCCAAATAGCCACAACAATCTTGAGACAGGAAAACAAAGTTGGAGGTATCATACCACCTGATATCAAACTATAGCAAAAGGCTATAACTATTACTTTAGTAATAAAAACAACATCATATTTGCATAAGAACAGATGTATAGATCATTGGAACAAAATGGAGACCCCAGAAATAAGCCTACACCTATACGGTCAATTAATATTTGACAAAGGAGGCAAGAACATACAATGGGGTAAAGATAGTCTATCAATAAATGTTGGGAAAATTGGACACACACATGCAAAAAAATCAAACTAGGTCACCTTCTTACACCATATACAAGAATAAACTCAAAATGTATTAAAGACCTAAAGACTTGAAACCATAAAATTTCCAGAACAAAATATAGGCAGTAAAATCTCTGACATTTTTCTTAGCAGTATTTTTTTCTGATATATCTCCTTCAGCAAGGGGAAAAAAATAGAAAAATAAACAAATGGACTACATCAAACTAAAAAGTTTTTGCATAGCAAAGAAAAATATCAATAAAATGAAAAGACAACCTATTGAATATGAGAACATATTCAGCAATGATACGTTGGATAAGGGGTAAATACCCCAAAATTATAAAGAACTCACACAACTCAACACACACAAAAAACAAACGATCCATTTTAAAAAGGGGCAGAGTACCAAAAAGACACTTGTCCAAAGAGGACATACAAGCAGCCAATAAATATATGAAAAGATGCTCAATGTCACCAATTGTCAGAAAAATGCAAATTAAAACCACAGTGAGATAATCACCTTACACCTGTCAGAATGGCTGTCATCAACAAATCCACAAACAACAAGTGCTGGTGAGGATGCAGAGAAAAGAGAACCCTCATCACTGTTGGTGGGAATGCAAATTAGTGTAGCCACTGTGGAAAACAGGATGGAGTATCCTCAAAAAATTATAAGTGGAACTGCCTTACATATAACCCAGTGATTCCACTTCTGGATATATATTCAAAGAAACCCAAAACACTAATTCAAAAGGATATATGCATCCCTAAGTTCTCTGTAGCATTTTTTTTGGAAGCAACCCAAGTGCCTATCAATAGAGGAGTGGATAAAAAAGTTGTGGCACATATATATACCATGTGTGTTGTATACCGTTCAACACAAACAAGGCTGTTCAAGGCCAAACAAGTTCATGGGATTCAGGCAGATGGAATAATATTCACAGAGCCATTGGGATGTTTGACATGCCTTTATTCAAGGCTAGCCTATCCACACATGCTGCAAGCTGCATGTCCCTGTGTATGTCACTGCATCTCACCTGTCCCCCAGTGTGGCACCTAGCAGGGAGGCCCTGCCCCCTTAAATACTGGATACAAACAAAGCTGGTAGGATGCCAACAGGTATTATGCAACAGACCTTCATACTGTGCATGCCAGCCCACTCAAGGTTTTGGGAACAGTTTATTGGCCCCAGTCTCAGGTCTATGAGAACACTTCTTATCAGGCCCACCCTCAAGGTCGTGGGACACTGCTTCCCTTAGGTAGCCCAGACATCTGGGTGAGGAAGCTAGACTGCCTCTGTTTATCTTACATCATGGAATATTACTCAGCCATAAAAAGAATAAAATCTTATCATTTGCAACAGAGCATGGGGAAACCTAGGCGGTGTTATGCTAAGTGAAATAAATCAGTCAGAGAAACACAAATACCATATGATTTCACTTACATGTGGAACCTAAATAACAATGTAAATGAACAAACAAAACAGAAATAGACCCATAGATATAGAAAACAAGCTGATGGTTTCCAGAGGGGAGGAGGCAGGGGGAGCTGTGTGAAAATGGTGACGGGACTAAGAAATATAAATTGATAGTTATAAAATAGCCATGGGATATAAAGTACAGCACAGGGTATATGGTCAAAAGTATTGTAATAGCTATGTGTGGTGTCGGGTGAGTACTAGAAATGTTGGGGGAACACTTTGTAACTTATATGATTGTTTAATCACTGTGCTGTACACCTGAAACTAATACAAAATAATATTGAATGTAAACTTTGATTGAAAAATATAAAGTTCTTTTCAAAAAAATAAACAAAGAGAGTAAACAAGGCTAGACCTTCTGGTATAAGTGGTATTAACAACTAACAGTTATTGAGTACTTACTTCATGTCTCATGATTCTACCTAATATATATTAATTTGTCTCCATTTACCTTTCCTAACAACTATCACAATGGATCTCAAAATGGGGTGCCTACAGCAGCAGCAATAGCATCACCTGGGCACTTGTTAGGAAGGCAAATTCTGCAGGAATGAAAAAATCTGGGGTAGGGCTCAGCGCTCTGTGTTTTTATGAGGCTTCCAGGTGCTTCCAATGCCCTGTCTGAGAACCTGGAGGAGCTGAGGCACAGAGAAGTTATTTAACTTCTTTAGGGTTCCCCAGCTGGTAACCGTGCAGTTTTGATTTGAACCCAGAGCCCCGGCTCTGCAGTCCACGCCCTTGCCACGGTGCTTCGCTGCCATCTTGGTGAGAAGCCACAGGAGCCCCAGGGCTCAAAGCGCTAAGGGAGCAGTAGAAACAGATCTGCAGGGATGCAGGCGGTTTGTGTGGTTCCTGAGGAAGGCAGCGCGCCCTGGCTTTGCAAGAAGGCAGAGGATACAACAGAGGCCAAAGTCACGTTCTAGCAGCAAGAATAACCAAAGCAAGTTGGGAGGGAAGGTGATGGACAGAGGCTGGTGTGTCCTTATGGTATCAGAGGGGTGGGGTCCCTGCCCTGAGTCCTGCCCTGGCCCTCTCCTCACAGAACTGGCAGTCTTGCAGGCAGGAGGACATTAGACAGGTAACCTCACCCATAATGCCCAACTTCCTATTGTGACATCTGCTCCCAAGGCCAGTGCAAAATGGACTTTTAGAGCACAAAATGGAAGTGTGCTTTAGGGCCTCAGCTGTCAGGGGTCCCTGTGGAAGCAAGGTCATTTGGAAATACCCTGAGTGAAGGCCCCAAGTGGAAACATTTGGCAAAACTCCAGGAGAAAACTGTACTTGAACAACAATTAAAATAAGATAAGTCTTTAAAAATAAAAATAAAAATAAAAATAAAAATAAAAATAAAAATAAACCTCCAGGAGCTGAACCAGGCCAGGTGGTGTGAGATGAGGCAAAGAACGGTAAGGGCATCATGACAGCAACAGTGGAAATTTTGACCAGATCTCTTGCACAGTCATGGGCCCTACCCTGACGCACCTGTCCCCTGACAACAGATCCTGGCTCCAGCAGGTCTGGCCTGATGGGAATGTCCCTAAGGACTTCGCCCTGAGGAGCAGAACAGTGTCAATAATGAGGGACTCTAGGTAACTCTGGCTGCCCAAAGTCCCACCCCTGCACCTAGATCTGAGGAGGGTTTGGCAGTGATTTTCCATTAATATTCATATTTTATTTAGTGTGTGTCAAAACAAAAAAACCTAGTATACTAGACTGGTGATTTTTTTCTATAAAAGCTTAGGGAGAGGCTAACTTAAAAAAATCAATCAAATGAATTGATTTAAAGAAATGTGTTGAATATAAAATAAAAATAGTTCAGGTGGTTTATAGAGGGGACAAAAGTGTGGAGGTCCTAGGAAAAACCTCTAAACTTTGGGAAACAATGAAGTGCTCTGACACAAAGACTAATAGTCACTGATGACACACAAGTAGGGCCAAACTCAGGTGTCACACAGCACCGAGCTCCTGGACCCTCCACCACCGCCGTTCCCCAGAGTTTCTCCACCTGTTTCTATCAACCTATTTACTGAGCACCTACAGTGTGCCAGGCCTATGCTGGTCTCTAGGGACACTGCAGTGCCCAAGAAGGAACACTCTCTAACCTCAGGAAGGTGACATTCTGTGGAAGGGATGATCAGATAAACAATGTTGGTCAGAGAGGACAGAGTGTTCTGTGCGAGGCTGCCATTTTAGAAAGAGGTCATTTGAGCAGAGATGGCAAAGAAGTGAGGGAGGGAGTTACACCTGTTTATAGGGAATGAGTCCAGGGAAAGTCAAGATCAAGTGCAAAGGTCTGTGGTGGGGATATATTTATAATGTTCATGGATCAAGAAGGAAAGCACCATGCCTGGAGTGCAGTGATGGAGCCAGAGTGGTTGCCCAAGGGGACCTGATCACAGAGGGCATTGCAGGCCACCATCCTGACCCAGGCTTTTACTCCATGAGAACTGGGGAGCTGCTGGAGAATTATATACAGAGGAGTGTTATGGAGGACAGCTGTGTGGACAATGGGCAAGAGAGAGGGCTAAGGAGACCATGGCAGTTATCTAAGAGAAAAGAAGTAGGGATGGTGAGAGGCAACGGGGTCAGGACCTATTTTGGAAAAGGAATTGATGGGACTTGCTGATGCTGGAAGGGAGGGAAAGAGAGGAGTCCAAGATGACTCGCCACCTCTTTGATGTCAAAAAAAAAAAAAAAAGCAGAAGGAACATGTTCAGTGAACACAAGTGTGCTCTACTCTGGCCAAGTTCAAGGTCAGAAATTGCTCATGGCACCCCTATCTTGGGAATGTCTAGCTAAAGAAGAGTCAAACCCTGTGACACAGTGACTCAGAGTGATGAGGACAGATGTGAAACAGGGTGTAGGATGAGAGCCCACCCGCAGCAAGCCTGGCTGGGGGGATAGGAGACAGGGAGCAGGGCCATTGAAAGTTATTTTGCATATCAACAGCAGGCTAGCTAAGGAGACGGGAATGACTTGGGCCCATGATATAACTGGGAGGCAGCTCCCCTGGTTACAGCACCTGTGCAAGAGCTTGGAGATGGTTCACTCCACACCACAGGACCACTCTTGCCCACTAACTAGGGCAGCCAAGAAAGGCAGAGAATACGGAGTGCTAGCAGATGTAGCTGATTGTGGGAGGAGTTGGAAATGGGGTTACGGAGGAAGATGTGCCAGGATTTAAACCCAGGTGCAGCAGCCATTCTGAAGCTTAACCATGCAGTTTGGGAGCAGAGAGGGTGTTCCTTTGACCATGCAGCTTAAGAAGCAGGAAAGCAAGATGTAGCAGCAAAGCAGAGCTTTCTCTTAGTGGTTTGAAAGAATGTAAGAGGACTCCGATAGGCCCACCATGAGGATGTGGTTTTGGATTAAGAACGGAAGCCTAGCCAAGCTATAGACTTCTGTTTTCTTTTCCTGAGATTTGATACCCCTGACTGGCCTGGTCTGGCAAGGGGAGGAAAGACTGTGTGTGTGTTTGTGGGTGTTTTAAAGGGACTTTGAAATTCAATGGTGACATTCTGCCATTACTCTAAACCTGTATAACTTTTGAATAAATAGTTCCTTTCCTTTTTACCAAACTCTGGCATTGAGAGCCACAGTTCCTGCTTGGCAGCAGGCAAGATGAACCTAAAACAGAAAGACCCCAGGGGAGGAGGCTTATTTTGGTAACAGTAGCTTGGCCCCCAAACAGGTTAATTCTGTAACAGATGCACAGATGAGGTCTAGCTGGGCTGAACAGAGGTGAGCAAGTCTCATGTCCCATCTATTGAGAGGGATAAGCCACCGGGTGCAGGAGGGAGGACATTCAGGCACCAGGCCAGGATCAGGACAACATAGACCTCTTTGCCCCTTCCCTCCCACCAACCTTCCAGGTTGAAGCTGGCTGAGGTAACCCTATCCTATGGGTTTTGCCTGAGGCAGCATCTCCATCATTCAATCTCAGTGATGAAAGGGCTCCAGGTCTGTGCTGGCTACTCCTGTCTCCTCCCCTGGGCCAGGGTAGGGTTCTCACAGCCCTGCTGTAGCAAAATTCCAAGCCTCCTTCTTCCCTACCCACATTACTCTCAACTCCAGCCAGCTCACAGGCTGGGTGACAGCCAAGCAGAACACCCCCTCCCACCCCCAGAACTTGGTCTGCCTGAAATTCCAACTTTCCTGGGGAGTGGGAGGGGAACAACATTTTGGTTCCTGTCAAGCTCAGGCTAGGGCTGAGTAGCCACAGGTATGTGACTCAGTCACCATGGAGTGTTGGTCAAGCAGAGTAGGTGACAATGTGCATAACTGACAATAAGTGACAGCTCACTTTTACAGAATGCTCATGCTGTGATAGCCCCTGTGAAAGCGCTGTGGGTGCTTGTGATTTGTTGCAGTGCACCGAAAAATCAGTGCTGCCAATATCAGCATCACTCTTAGGAAGGAATCTGAGGGATGTCACAGTTGACAAATGGCACAACTGGGATTTGAACCCAGGTCTGTTTACCACATGCTTGTCATAGGCTGTGCATGCGACTGTATGCATCACATGTGTGACCTCAATAACCCTGTGAGGAAGGCACTACCATTATCTCCATCTTACAGTCTTGGACAGGGGACTCAGGAGGCCACACAGCCAGGAGAGGAGTGACAGCCCAGGCCTATAAAGGGCATCAAGTTGCCTGGCTCCATTGCTTCCCTGGTAGGGGTGGAGTGGTGACAGCTCACCCAAAATGGAGACCATCTACCTCTTTGAAAGGAAGAGTGAAGTGAAGGCATCAAAGCTGCTGTTCTCAGGAGTTCCGGTCCCCAATGCTTACCTTCTTCTCACAATCCTTAGCCTCCAGAAATCAAGGCACATCCATGAGCCTATGGCCCAATTTTCTCCTGTTACAGGACCATGAGCAGTGCCTGGAGCTGTGCCAGCAGAGGTCTCCAGACACTCCTTTTAGGTGATGAATAGGGATTTAAGTACTCAATGGGTCCTCTGCTGAAGACCTTTGAGACTCTGTCCCCTGACTGCAAGCCCCCATTGAGATCACTGTCTTATTTTTTAACTTCTATTTTGAAATACTTATAGAGTCATGGGAAATTGGAAAGAAAACATATCCAGTGTTCCCTTTACTCAGTTTCCCCCATGGTTACTTCTCACATAATTATAGTGGAAAATCAAAACCAAGAATTTGGGGTTGGTCCAAATGTGTGTGTATAGTTGGAAGTCCTTTTAACCACTACCTCAATCAAGATATAGAACCCTTTTGTTACTACAAAAGTCTCCCTGTAGTCACATCCCACTTCCCTTTCCCACCACCCCTAACCCGTGGCAATTAGCAATCTGTCCTCCATCTCTATCATTTTTTCATTTCAAGAATGTTACATAAAATGAATCATTCGGAACTTGACCCTTTGAGACTGGCTTTTATTTATTTATTTATTTTTACTCAGTATAATGCCCTTCAGAATTATCCATGTTGCTGCATATATCAGTACTCTGTTCCTTGTTGTGGCTCTGTAGCACTTCATATATAGATGTGTCACTGTTGGTTTAGTCTAGTGAGGGACATTGGTTGTTTCCAGTTTGGGGCTATAACACATAAAGCTGCTATGAACAATCAAGTACAGGTTTTGTGTGGACATAAGTTTTCATTTGGGAGGGGATAAATGCCTAAGAGTGCAATAGTTATATCATGTAGTAGTTGTATTTTGTTAGTTTTTTAAGAAACTCACAAACTATTTTCCAGAGTGGCTATACTGTATTTACATTTCTTCCAGTAATGCATAAATGATTCAGTTTTACTGCATCCTTATGAGCACTTCATATTGTCAATATTTTTAAAATTATATTTTATAGATTACGCTATTACAGTTGTCCTGATTTTTCCCCCTTTACTCCTTTCACCCAGAATCTTCCACTCCCTCAGGCAGTCCCCATGCCATTGTTCATGTCCACAGGTCATGTGTATCAGTTATTTGGCTACTCCATTTCCTATACTGTATTTTTTACATCCCATGGCTATTCTGTAACTACCTATTTGTACTTCAATCCCCTCACCTCTTCACCTGTTCTCCCTCACCCTCCTCCCATCTTGCAACCATCAAAATGTTCTCACATCCATGATTCTGTTTCTGTTCTTCTTGTTTGCTTAGTTTGTTTTTTAGATTCAGTTGGTGATACATATGTATTTTTTGCCATTTTATTATTCATAGTTTTGATCTTTTTCTTAAATAAGTCCCTTTAACATTTCATATAACAATGGTTTAGTGATGATGAACTTCTTTAGTTTTTCTTGTCTGGGAGCTCTTTATCTGCCCTTCAATTCTAAGTTGTATCTTTGCTGAGTAGAGCAGTCTTGGCTGTAGGTCTCTGCTTTTCATGACTTTGAATATTTCTTGCCAATCCCACCTAGTCTGCAAAGTTTCTTTTGAGAAATCAGCTGACAGTCTTATGGGAACTCCCCTGTAGGTAACTAAATGCTTTTCTCCTGCTGCTTTTAAGATTCTCTATTTAACATTAACCTTTGGCATTTTAATTATGATTGGAGTATCTTGGAGTAGGCCTCTTTGCATCCATCTTGTTTGGGACTCTCTGTGCTTCCTGGACTTGCATGTCTATTTCTTTCACCAAATTAGGGAAGTTTCCTTTCATTATTATTTCAAGTAGATTTCCAATTTCTTGCTCTTTCTCTTCTCCTTCTGGCACCCCTGTGAGGTGAATGTTGGGTCTCTTGAAGTTGTCCCAGAGACTGCTTATACTATCCTCATTTTTTTGGTTTCTTTTCTTCTTATTATTGTTCCTATTGCTTGTTTGTGCTTCCTTATGTTCCAAATCATTGTTTTGATTCTTGGCTCCATCCACTCTACTGTTGTTTCCCTGTAAATTGTTCTTTTTTCAGTTACTATATCCTTTGTTTCAGACTGGATCTTTTTATGCTATTGAGATCTTAAGTTCCTTGAGCATCCTTATAACCAGTCTTTTGAACTCTGCATCTGAGAGATTGCTTATCTCTATTTCTTTTAGCTCTTTTTCTGAAGTTTTGATCTATTCTTTCATTTGGGCCATGTTTCTTTGTCCCATTTTGGCAACTTCCCTGTGTTTGTTTCTGTGTAGTAGGTAAGAGCTGCTTTGACTCTGTATCTTGGTAGTATGGCCTAATGTAGTAGGTGTCCTATAGGGTCTAGTGGCACAGCCATCACCCAAGCTGGGTACTTGAGGTGTGCCATTCATGTGGGCTAAGTACACTCTCCTCTTATAGTTGAGGCTTGGCTGCTGTTGGCAGATCAATTGGAGGGATTTACCCAGACCAGTAGCTACAAGGACTGACTTTGACCACTGACCACCAAGCTCCACCCTCTGTGAAGGATCAGCTATGCAGAGTGGTGGTGCTCCGACATGGTCTGTCAGATATTTTGAAGACTTCTTACCAATCCCTTCTAGACTGAGAAGTTTCTTTTGAGAAATCAGCTGATGGTCTTACGGAAACTCCCCTATAGGTTACTAATTGTTTTTTTCTTGATGCTTTTAGGATTCTTTATCTTTAACTATTGGCATTTTAAATAAGAAACTTTGCAGCAACACCGGGTGCACTCACCCTGGGGTTTCCTGGATGGTGCAGGCCAAGGTCAGCCCCCACCTGTGTTTTGCTCAGGGT
Organism: Anoura caudifer; assembly: GCA_004027475.1. Lineage (NCBI taxonomy): Eukaryota > Metazoa > Chordata > Mammalia > Chiroptera > Phyllostomidae > Anoura > Anoura caudifer. Next base: position 47,280 of record PVKU01007983.1, read on the forward strand.
ACCCTGTATGAGCTATAAAGCAATCTGAGATGGCTGCTGCTTGTGCTGGGCATGGAGATTCCTAGGTGAATCAAAGCTGCGTGTCCAAGCTGGCTACTGCTACTGCCAGGCCTGGGGCGCACTGAAACAGCTGTTGCTTGTTTGATAGGATTTAGAAAGTTGTGTATCATGTGCCAAGATCAGCCATTCATATGGAAAAGTAGCTTGTATGGGCGCATAAGTTGGGTGGGGCATTGTCTCTGGGGATCTCCAAGGTAGGTCAAACAGTGTTAGCCAGGTTGATGGCATCTCAGATATGGCACTAGCTTGCTGGCTCTGTGGGCAGCAGATTTAGCAATGGGACAGTGGTAATGTTTAGCAAAGGGACTCAGATATGGAGCCCCATATCTGACACTCCATCAACCTAGCCTTCCTTGGAGATCCTGGTCAACACTGTCTGACCTACCTTGGAGATCCCCAGAGACTCTGCTTCACCCAACTTATGGGCCTACCCAAGCTGCTTTTTCATATGAATGGCTCCATGAGGGGAGGGTTCAACAAAGAGACAATGGCCTCTGCTCACCTTAATGCCAGACACTTCCATTTTTCCTTGTATGCTACTGATGCCTTTAGAGCTGGTACCCCAGTGATGGAGCTCTGAGGGTGTGAGTCTGAATAGGTGAGTTTGTGTGTAAGTTCTTTAAGAGTAACTGCTTGGGGTACAGCAGTTTCTTCTACTGGCTCAGTCCCTGCTGGCTTTTGCAGCTAGAAATTGTGGGGACTTATCTTCCTGGCATTGGAACCCTGGGCTGACAGGCCTGGTATTGGGCTGGGACTTCTCACTCCTGAGATATCCCTCCTGAATTTTCATCCACCACATGTAGGTGTGGGACCAGCCTGTTCTGTATCTGTGCCCCTCCTACCAGTCTGGATGGATGTGGTTTCTTTAATTCCATAGCTGTCAGACTTCCATTCAACTCAATTTTGTAGTTGGCAGATTTTCATTCAATTTGATTTCTGATGGTTCTGATTGATGGTTGTTCTATTTGTTAGTTGTAATTTTGATGTGGTTGTACGATGAGATGAGCCATGCCTGCCTATACTGCCTTCTTGACTGCATGATATTGTCATTTTTTATTTCAGCTGTACTAATAGGTATGTAGTGATATATTATCATGATCTTGATATATATTTCACTAATAACTGATGTTAAACACCTTTTTGTGTGCTTATTTGCCATCTGTATGCCTTCTTCCATGAAATGTTTCTTCATCTCTTTGCCCATCTTCTAACTGGATTGTTTGATTTTTTTGTTGTTGTTTACTTTAGTGTTGAGTTTTGAGAGTTCTTTATATAGTATAGTCATCCTGAGTCCTTTGGCAGATAACGTGGTACACAGATTTTTCTCCCAGTCTGTAGTTTTTCTTTTCATTCTTTAGACAAGATTTTTCACAGAGAAAAAAAGATAAATTTTGATGAAGTCCAATTTATTGATTTTTAGAGGTCATGCTTTGGTCTCATGTCTAAGAAAGACAATCCCCAAATTTTCTCCTACGTTACCCTCTAAAGTTTACAATTTGATGTTTCACATGTAAGTCTATCATCCACTTTGGGTTAATATTTGTATAAAGTATGAGGTTTAGGTTGAAGTTCATCTTTCACCTATGAATATCTAATTACTCTGCCACCATTTGTTGAAAAGACCATCTCTCATCCATTGAATTGCTTTTGATTCTTTATCAAAGATTTTTTTATCATACTTGTGTGAGGTTATTTCTGTATTCTCTAGTATGTTCAATTGATCTATATGTTTATACCCTCACCAATACCACACAGTTTTGATTACTGTATATTATTTTATAATAACCCAAGAAACCAGAGTGATTTCTCCCCCCTTATTCTTCTTTTTCAGAAATATTTTCTATTCTAGTTCTTTCATCTTTCTGTATAACTTTAGAATAACATTGTCCACAGCTCAAAAAATTCTGCTGGGATTCTGATAATAATTGGATTAAATATGTATATAAATTTGGGGGGGCAATTATTTCTTTACTATGGTTAGTCTTCCAATTCATTAACATGGTATTTATTTAGTTCTTTGATTTTTTCAACAGTGCTTTGTAGGTTTCAATATATGAATCTTATATCTGTTTTGTTAGATTTACTATACCTAACTATTTCTTTTGTTAAGTCATTATAAATGAACTTGTATTTTAAATTTCAGTTTCCATATGTTCATTGTTAGTACAAAGTGACTGACTTTTGTGTTGACTTTGCATTCTACAACCTTGCTGAACACACATTACTTTGATAATTTTTTGTAAGTTCCTTGGGATTTTCTACATAGACCATTGTGTTATCTGCAGATAGGAATGATTTTATTTCTTCCTTTCAGATCTTTATGCTTTTTATTGCCTTTCTTCACCTAATAGTCCTGTCTAGAAGTTCCAGTACTATCTTGAATAGGAGTGGTAAGAGTGAACATCCTTGCCTTGTTCTGAATCTTAGGGGAGAAAGTATTCAGTCTTTTAGTGCTACAGTTTTTGTAGGTTAGTTATAGGCTATTAGAATGAGGAATTTCCTTTCTATTTCTAGTTTTCATAGAGTTTTATAATGAATGGGTATTAAATATTGTCAAATTAATTTTCTGCAACAAAACGTATGTAATCATGTGAATTTTCTTCTTTATCTTATTAATATGACATTACATTAGTTGATATTTAAATATTGAACCAGCTCTGTATCCCTGGAATAGTATACTTGGTCATAGTGTATAATATGTATAGCTAGATATATCTATCTATCTATCTATATCCATATCTATCTATCTATCTATCTATCTATCTCTATGTCTATCTCTGTCTCTGTCTCTATCCTCTCCTGAGGAGGGAGAGAAGGTGGGGAAGAGAGAGAGAGAGAGAGAGATACACTGATGTGAGAGAGAAACATTCATTGGTTGCTTCCTGCACGTGCCCCCTCTGGGAATCAAACCTACAACCTAGGTATGTGCTCTGACCAGGGATCAAACCTGCAATCTTGGTGTACAGGGTGATATTCCAATCACTGAGCCACCCATCTAGGGGTATTTGCTAATATTGTGTTAAGAAGTTTTACATCTAGCCCTGACTGGTATGGCTTAGTTGATTGAGTGTTGTCCCACAAGTGAAAGGATGCTGGCTGAGTTCCTAGTCAGGGCACATGCCTGGGTTGCAGGCCTGGTCCCTGCTTGGGGCGCATGCAAGAGGCAACTGATTGATATGTCTCTCACACATTGATGTTTCTCTCCCTCTTTTTCTCCCTACTTTCCCCTCTCTCTAAAATAAATAAATAAAATCTTAGAAAAAGAATTTTGCATCTATATTTATGAGGAGTATATATCTGTCATGTTCTTTTTTGTACTATCTTTGTTTTCTTGGTTTTTTGTTTTAAATTTCACTTCATGGTAATATTGGCTTCATAAATGAGCTGAAAAACATTCTCTCTACTATTTTCTGGGAGAGATTATGTAGAATTGGTGCTAATTCTTTTTTAAATGTTGAACAGAATTCTCTAGGAAAAGTATATGGGCTTGGAGTTTTCTTTTTCAAGTTTTAAATTACCTTAGTAGTTATAGGGTTATTCAAGTTATCTAATTCATTTTAGGTGAATTATGGTAGTTTGCACTTTTTCAGAAATTGATTTATGTAATCTAAATTGTCAACTTTATGTGGGTAGAATTGTTCATAGTATTCCTTTATTATCTTTTTCATGTTTACAGTGTCTATAGTGGTATTCCATGTTTCATTCTTGAAATTAGCAATTTGTCTTCTCTCTTTTTTATTTGTCAGTCTTACTAGAGGTTGGTCAATTTTGTTGATTTTTCAGTGAACCAGATATTTTATTTTCTCTATTTTTATTTTCAATTTCATTGGTTTCTGCTTTTATATTTATGATTTCCTTTCTTATGCCTGCTTTGGTTTTTTTCTCTTATTTTTCTAGCTTCTGGAGATGGAATCTTATATTATCGATTAGAAACTTTTCTTCTTTGACTGTAAGCATTTTCCACTACATATTTCCCTCAAGTGTTTTGGCCTGTCCCACAAAATTTGTAAGTTCCATTTTCAGTTTCTTTTAGTTTGATGTGCTTTTATTTCCCTTGAGAATCCCTCTTTGACCCATAAATTATTAAAAAGTGTGTTGTTTAGTTTCCAAGTGTTTGGGGATTTTCCTGTTATTTTTCTGTTATTGACTTTTCATTTAATTTCATTGTGGTCAGGAAATACTCAGTATGACTTAAGTTATTTCAGACTTTTTGGGGCTGGTTTTATAGGCCTAAATTTGGTTTATCTTGGTGTATGTTCCATGGTTACATATCAAATGTCAATTGATCCTGTTGGTTGATGGTGTTGTTGAGCTCTTATGTTGATTTTCTGTCTAGTTGGTCTAATAATTGTTGAGGGAGGAGTGTTAAAATTTCCAACTATAATTGTGAACTTGTTTATTTCTCCATTCATCCCTATTGGTATTTATTCATGTATTTTGCAATCCTGTTGTTTGGTGCATACACATTTAGAATTCCTATGTCTTCTTGGTGGATTGACTCTTTCCTTATTACATAATATCCTTCTCTGGCTTTGGTAATTTTTCTGTTCTGCAGTTTGCTTTATCTGTTATTAATATAGCCACTCCTACTTTCTTTTGACTAATGTTTGCATTGTATACTCTTGTACATTATCCTATTTTCATCTTACCTATATAATTATATTTATAGTTATTTTCTTATAGACAGCATATAGTTGGGTCATGTTTTTTATCCATTCTGTCAATTTCTACCTTTTCATTTATGTATTTGGATCATTTACATTTAATGTGATTACTTAATGCTAAGGCTTAAGTCTGCCATTTTGCTTTTTATTTTCTCTTTATTCTCTCTGTTTTTAATTTCTCAGTTTTCCTTTTTCCTACTTTCTTGTGGGTTTCTTGAACAATTTTAAAACTTTCAGGTTTTTATTCATCTATAGTGTTTTTAGTATGTCACACTGTATAGTTTTTTAGTGGTTGTTCTAACTATTACATTATATATAACTTATCAGTCTACTGGTTTCAACATTTACTATTTCAAATGAAGTGTTAGAAACCTTTCCTCCTTTTGCATCCCTTTATCCTTTCTTTTTTCTAATATAATTGTCTCAAATATTTGTTCTACATACACTGAGAACAGCATTACACAGTTTACATAGGTTTTGCTTTGACTGTCAAAGATCATTTAAAAAACTGAAGAAGAAAATTCTTTCGTATTTACCCATAGGTTTGTTCTTTCCATGTTCTTGCTTCCTTCCTGATGTTTCAAGATTCATTTTAAAAAATCATTTTCTTTCTGTTTACCGAATTCCTCTTAGTCACTTTTAAAGGACAGGTCTCTGTTGGTTAACAATTCTGTTAGTTACCCTTTATCTGAGAATGTCTTGATTTGCCCTCCTTCCTGAAAAATATTTTCACTCAATATAGGTTTCTGGGTTTATAGGTCATTTCTTTCAGTATCCAAAAAATGTTGTTTCCTTTTCTTGTGGCCTCCATGGCTTTTGATGTGAAAACTACTGTCATTTTAATTTGTTCTCTCTCTATAGGTGATGTGTCATTTCTTTGTGTTTGTTTTCAAGTTTCTTTATCTATTATGTGTCTTGGCATGGATTTCTTTGGGATTATATTATTTCAGCTTTGCTCAACTTCTTGAATTTTTAGATACATGTTTTTTGTTTTGTCAAATTATGAACAATTTTTAGCCATTATTTCCTTGAATACTTTCTCAACTCCACTCTGTTTCTCCTCTCCTTATGGGACTCCAGTGACGTGAATGTTAGATCTTATAGTCATAAATGCTCATTTTTTTCAGTCTCTTTTTTCTTTTTTGTTCAAATTGGGTAATTTTTATTGTTCTGTATTCCACTTTACTGATTCTTTCTTCTGTAATCTCCATTCTGCTGTTGAGCTCAGTCATTAAGGTTTTTATTTCAGTGAACATATTTTTTAGTTCTAAAATGGTTTTGGTTCTCTTTATATTTCCTATTTCTTTGCTGAGACTTTCTATTTTTTCATTTGTTTCAAGCATGTTTGTAATTGCTCATGAAATCTCTTTTATGATGGCTGCTTAAAAATCTTTGTCAGATAATTTTGACATCTGTGTCATTTTAGCATTTGTGTCTGTTGGTTATCTATTTTTATTCAGCTTGAGAACTTTCCGGTTCTTAGTATGACAAGGGACTTTTCAATGGGAACCTAGAATTTGGGGCCCCATGTCATAGGACTGGATCTTCCTTAAATCTGTGTTAGAGCAAGCTGCCCTGACACTGCTCTGCTGAAATGAAGTGGGCACTGCCTCACTACTGCTAAGTGGCGGCAGGAGTTCAGATTCTGCATTCAGCCTCCCTTGGCACCTGCAAACTGAAGGTTCCGTGTTATTGTTGGGATGTTCAATAGTATGACAAAGATTGAAGGGGTGGGGGTTCATGTTCCCCATTAGGCACCCACTATTACCACTCTAGTTGGGGGGGGAAGGGGAGGGATACTTTTTTATGGCTGTTCACATGTCTTCCACACAGATTCCACCACAGGAGATGATCTTGTTACCACTGAGCGATGGTAGATGTCCTGACTGTCCATTAGTCCTCTCTTACACCACCTCAGGGAGGAAGGGAGAAATGTGTCATCACCACTGGGTGGGGGTGAATGTTCAGGCTACCAATGTGGTCTCCACTGGCACTGTGGGGAGGAAGAGCCTAGTGGGGATGGAAGGCCCAGCTCCAGACTCAGCCTCCTCTGGCATCATTTAGATGGAGTATCAGGGAGTGGCCTGAGGAACTTTGTTAAAGAAGTCTAGGCTCCCCACTCAGCCGCTGCTGACAGTGCATAGGGGTGAGGCTTCAGGTTTTTCTGGAGTAGGGCAGTTATTGTCTGAAGGATTTCTATCTAGACTGCCTCTTTCCTGGTTCTTTGGCTAGAAGAGCAGAATTTTGCTGGAATTTTTTTTGTCTGGGCCTACTGGTATTTCCAGTTGCTGGCTTCTCCAGAATTCAGTCTGGGATATATGAAGCAAAGAGGAAACCCATGGAATTTATTGCCATATCATTCCTCAGGTCCTGAGGTCCCTAACCACATTGTGTTTCTTTCCACATTTCAGAGTCTCTTTATGCTTGTTTTATAATTTCCTGGGTTTTTAGTAGTATTTAGAAGTATTTAGAAGAATAAATAGGGGAAAGTACACCTACTCCATCTTCTCAGAACTATGTCCAGTATTTTTGCCATGCCATCTTTGCTGCAAACATTTTGCTGCATAACTAATTGACCATAAGGCAATTTTGCCATAAAAAGATAAAGTAACCAATTGACAGTTTGGTTTTTTTGTTAGTATTTTTGGTTTCATTTCTTCATTTACTAATCATTCAACCACTTTAAAAAATGTTTGCTGTTTTTGTTTGTTTGGTTTCATTTCTCCATTGACAAAGTGTTTGCAGTTACTGACATTTTTGTATTATAAATAAATCTTTGCCATCCTCACAGTGGTCTCTATACAGTGATAAGTAGACATGGTGCTAGTCTTAAAATAGTTAGCATTTCTTTCAGGTAATGATTTGCCCCAAGAGTTGCTTTCCTTTTTTGAAACCATACTACATTTGGGGGAAAATAAGAGGCCAAGGGCCCTCCTTGTGGGTGCAGAGTTGAACCCACATTTCCCACAGAGCAAAGACAAGTGCTTAGGTACAAAATAAAGTCAGTTATTTGCACAGTGTCGCTAGGAATTTACACACATTTTAAATGTATTCAAATATTTTCTATTTCCCTATAAAGGTTTTTTAATTTTATATTTAATTTTATTTTTAACATTCCTCTTTTACTTTTCATAACTTTATCTTTTTATGGCAAAATTGCCTTATGACCAATTAGTTATGTGGCAAAAACATTTGTGGCAAAATCCTTCCAGCAAGGATGCTACAGCAAAAGTACCTAGAACCTCCCAGAACATCACTGCTTTGTGAAGAACTTGTCCTTCACTCTTTCTATTTCCTTCTTAATGCCTGGCATTAAGTAATGGTAGTGGTGTCAGAGTGAAGATTTCTCAGAAGTTTCCCATATCATCTGTAGGATTTGCATGGCTTTGCCTATTGCCTAGTTCCTTTTTTCCACATTTTTTATTGTTGTTCAAGTACAGTTGTCTCCATTTTCCCCCTACCCCAGCCATCCCCACTTCCCACCCTTCCTACCCCCCTTTGGTTTTGTCCATGTGTCCTTTATACATGTTCCTGACAACCCTTCCCCCTTTCCCCCTCATTATCCCCTCCCACCTCCCCTCTGATTACTGTCAGTTTGTTCTTAATTTCACTGTCTCTGGTTATATTTTGCTTGCTTGCTTGTTTTGTTGATCTAGTTCCAGTCTCAAATACAGACTAGATACCTGAGAAAAATGGTGAGGTTTTGGTTTCAAGACTTGTGCATTCAATAACACTTCAAGTAATTTATCTTCTTCCTTTCTGATACCTGTGTGTTTTCTCAACCCTTGGGGGCTGCTGAAACATCAGTGTCAGTGGTCAGATTCTCTACTTTTCAAGGTGATGGAGGGAAAGTAACAGGAATGAGAATAATTGGATGATGACACTAAATGATAAATACTTTCAAGTTGACTTGTGCCTTTTTTAGCAGGCTGGCAGTTCTCATTTGCTTGGATTGAGTCATTAGCACTTCCTAAGGTCTAGATAGAGGGGAAGTTGTGGAGGAGCCTGCTCTGAAACTCATCTGATGTAGAAACTTCATACACTAAAACAAAAAATTGCCCATAGATATTTGAGTGTTTCATCCGATCTGACTCCCGCCCGTATCCCCTTCGTTGCCTCATTTCTCCACTCCCCAGTTCATCATGCCTCTTAGTCACCCTCAGAGCCACAGAAACGTAGGAGGTGTGGCCAAAGAGGGTGAAAATCAGTTACCAGAGACTTTGCTGTGCTTCCCCTTTTACTCTCAGATGCTGCCAGGATCTCTGAAGAGGGAAGACATCAGAAAACAGGTAAAAAATGATTTTGTTCTCTTTTGCATTCAGCAAGCAAGTATAGAGCAGCTATTGTGTGTCAGGCACAATTCTTGGGGCTACTAGTATAGTGAGGACCCCACCCTCTCTTGCTGTGTTATAGCAGGTTGTAGAGACCTGTGTTTGAACATCTCCTGGTTGGGCTTGGTGAGTCTTCTGAGAATAAGATGGGTCACTAGATGCTCAAAAGGGAAGCATACACTCAGGGAGGCTAGCTCTGAAGTCTTGAACGGTGTGGCCTTGTCCTTAGTCTTTTGCTCAATGCCTACTGTACCCAGCCTCCAAGTTCCACCAAACCTCAGCAGCCTTTCAGTTCCAGGCCTGGAGCCCACTTTTTTTGCTCAAGAGACTTTCTGGAGCTCCTTCGGGTAAGCACAAAGCCCCTCTGCCACTCATCCTGGAAAGCCAGTTCTCAATGAGGGTATGGCTGGTGGCCACTTGCAGCTGAGGGTGCAATGGCCCAGCTATGGGAGGCTAGTCTTTGCCTCAGGGCATGGAATTTGGCCCTTGCCGCAAATCTTGTTGAAACTCAACGGGTATCCAAAGTGTATCTCTCAAAACACTGACCCTGCAAGCCTGCCAACATTTTCATGGAAAACAAAGTAGTTTCCATGGCTAAAGAAGTGTGCTCTAACAACCATGCTGTGTGATGTATCACACACACACACACACACACACACACACACACACACACACACACACACACACTGTGGTTAAAGGTTTTGAAAAGACCTGCAGTAAAGAGTCCTATTTTACTTTTCAAAAATCAACTTCTCTCAAATGGATCTGACCTTGACTTTTTTGTGTGTAACACTGTTAGCACTTACAGAGCTGGTGTCAGCTCTGCCTGGAGAGACTGCCCCACTTCCAACCCCTTACCCCTACCCCTGCCTGGGCCAGGCCTGCACATCTACTAAGCCTGGGAACAGACCCTTTCCTGCTTTCAGCAAGCAGCTTAGCTTTCCCCATACCAGGTACTGGATACTTGACAGCCTTTGGCAGAAGCCACACAGCCAGTGGCTGGGCAGGGGAGTCAATGCGTGGGAAATGTTGGCTGGGTGAGTGGGAGGGGCAGGATCTGTGCTGAGAACGGAGACACACTCTGTGGACACTTCCTGCCTGGCTCCCTGGGGACTGGCACTGAGAGCATAGCCATGCAAATTGGGACTTAAATTTAACTTTATGTAAATGTAACTTTGTAAAAGTACAGTAAAGTGGCAGGTCAGTTCACTGCAGAGGTGGGTGGAGGGGGAGAGAGAGAGAGAGAGAGAGAGAGAGCAGTAGCACATGGCAGCCCTTGGACTCTCTCTGGTCCACAGACAAGTTTTGTTTGACCAACACCATGCTTGTTTGTTTGTTTGTTTGTTTGTTTAAAGCAAGACACTTCATGTGGCAATCTGGCTTCTTACTTCTCTTAAAACAGTAGATCAGGCCGTGATGAGCCTACATTCCCACTTGGCAACAACTAGCTAGAACTGAGACAGTCATCCCCTAGGCTGTTGTAGTCATCATACAAGGCATGACCCATGATTCTGTCCCCACCTGGTTGATTTGTGTTTCCTACCCAGCCCCTGGGGACATCTGAGAGGGACCACATTCTCCTAAGTCCTTTCAGACCCCTTTAAATGCTCTCCTGATATCATTCTTAATTATTGGTTTTAAAGTTGTTTTTTTTTCCTGGTCTTTAAAATCAAGTTTTGAGCATGTCTCTTGCCTATGTAAAACCCTTTACTAGTTTTCCCAGGGTGATCCCCAAGTTTCCCAGGGTCTAGCACTTTCAGTGCTGAGTCACCTGGTGCTATTCAATCCTGAGAGCTGGTCAGGAAGTTTATACAATCATGGATGGATGGGTGGATGGAAGAAAGGAACAAGTACTGGGAAGGGAGAGAGACTAGCTCGACAGGGTTCTTGGGCTGGTGGGAGAAGCACAGCATAACCAGGGAAGGCCCTGTGTGCTTCCAGAAGCCCACATCCTACCACACAACCAGACATGGGCTTCCAGGGATAAGAGACAAGGTATCGGAGCTCAGTAGATGAATAAGAAAAGTTGTCTGGAGGAAGTAAGAGACCAGATGCCTCAAAGACACACTTTCTGCCTCAGGCCCCCGCCTAGACACAACACCATGCATCTCCTCAGCACCTTGCTCCTGCTTCTCGGTAAGGACTGTGGGCTGGGACGATATTTGGGTTCTGGGGAGACTGTGGAGCTGCAGAAGGAGAAAAGATCTGGGGCAGAAAAGAGTAAATGTGGGGTAGGGTGGGACAGGTAGTGGACCCGTGTATATATATGCTTTTCTCTTTGTGTCTTGCTCTCTTTGTGTCTCTCCCTCTCTCTTTAGAGGGGATTCTTTACTCCTTTGAAAGCTCTCTGTGCCCCTCAATAATGCTTTCTGATAACTGTGGTGGGTTCCAGAATACTTGGCTTTCTCTGACTCACAAAAGTGGAACTTTGAACACCTGGAAACCCTCTACGCCTGGGAGGGGAGCTGCATCTGGATTCCCTGCCGCTACACAATCCCTGGGAATGGAAAGGTCCTGGATAACCTGACTGTGTATCAGAATTATGAGTGGGACGACAAGACCAAGAATTTCATTGGGACAGTACTCTATGAAGAGAAAAAGTCTGAGACACCTGCCTCTCAGGGAAGGGTACGATTCCTGGGAGACAAGAAATCCAACTGCACCCTACACATCCACCCTGTAAATGCCCAAGACAACGGTCAGCTGGGGCTGAGGGTGACATCAGGGGATAACAAATGGATGGACAAGATAGTCCTCAACATCTCCAGTAAGGCCATGGGGGATGGGGTCCTCTGTTTCTGCACGGGCAAGGAGGGAAGTGGGAAACCCTGACTCCTGGGACAGGGGCCCCAAATGAGATTGCCTGCAGAGGCCAGGCAGGGGGTGCCAGCAGGTGGCTCAGGCAGCACAGACATGGGGCTGTGGCCACATTGGAGCATGAGCACTTATTCCTTCTTAAGTATCCCACCTGTCACTCAGCTTCTGCCCATACTGTAGTCTAGATTCCAGGTTACCCGATTTTTCAAAAGGAGATAAAACTCTAGATTTTGAAGTAAAATCTTGCAATGTGTTAATGTTGGTGTTTAATTCTAAGTGGCTCTTCATGGCTAAATGACACACATGTAAGAGGTGGATCAAACACAGTTCTTGAGCCTGCACCCCAAGGCATGTGCTCACTCCATTTCATAGCCTCCCGTAGGTGGGTGATTCTAGGCAGCCCTGTGTTTGGGACGAGAGATGTAGCTTCAGATCCTGCAGTTTGAGGGTGGCCTGGCCCTGGGACATCTGGGATTGGACGCCCACAGTCCTGCTCTACTAAAAGAACTCCCTAAAGCAATGCTGTTTGGGGTGAGGCCATTAAATGATGCAGGCTTGTCATCAAAGCCAAGAAATGCATGTTGAACTAAACTGGTGAAATTCACTTAGGGGTGGTGGGGAGAGCAGTCTTGAAAACATTTAGAAAGCAAACATTTGGCAGTGAGAATAAAATAAGTACAAAATCTGAAATGTAATCCCTAAGGAGGTTCAACCTTTGACCTTCCAGAAGGGGTGCTTCAGCTGAGCAAAAGTGATTCATAGCAGAGGGCAGCCCTGGAGAGAGGTAGATAGACTGGGAAGGGGTTCCCGAGGAGTTATTTGGGGCACGGCATCTAAAGCCAGGTGTAAAAAGCTAGTATGCAGCAGTCCTCGGTCTCCCGGGCCACCAGCATGGTTCTTAATCTTTTGCAGAGACAGCTCCTCCACCTCGCATTTACCTCCCTCCAGAGATCCAGGAGCTCCAGAAAGTCACGCTGACCTGCCAACTGGATTTTGCCTGCCTTGGGTACCAGATCAAATTGCAGTGGTCCCTGGAGGGGACACAACATAATCTTCCCTCTGTCCTCTCAACTTTCCTGACCATCAAGAATGTCTCTACCCAGAGCCAGCTCACATTCCAGCCAGAGTGGACCAACCACGGCAAGAAACTGACTTGTCAGCTCTGGAATGATAGTGCAGATGGGCTACTCTCTCAGGAAACGGTGCAGCTAGATGTGAAGCGTGAGTCACTCCAATGCTCTTATGGGAAGGATAAGAGACTTGTCCTCTTCTCCCAACACCTCCATGAGCACCCAGAGTAGCAGGAACCTCCACAGAAGGAAGCATAAGCAGTCTGCGGGCCCCTGAACCTGGGGATGGTCCAGGCCTAGCTGGGTTCATTCCTCCACCATCCCTGTAGTCAGAAAACTGATTCATTTCAGCATCTGCTTTGGTCTAACAGAATGAAATATTTTAATCTATCCTCAAGCCATGAGGATTAATCACATGATTTTGAGATCATCTGGTTAGGTTTTCTTGTTCTTCTTTGGGGAAAGGGGGGAGAAATTTTTTCACGTCATTATTTTTGCCTCATTTATTCATTCGATAGCTATTTCTTGCAAACCTACTAGGTGTCAGGTCTTATTAAGGTTGCTGGGGAGAAAACAGTGAGCAAAATTTTTGCCCATGTGGAGATAGCATTGCAGTGGGAAAGACAAGCAATAAAGAGATCAATAATGAAATAGAGAATATAACAGTACTTAGTGCTAACTGTATTAAAAAAATAAAGCAGGGATTGGACAGAGGGACTAAGAGATGGAGACTTCTGTGAGGCAGGTGAACTTGAACTGAGACTTGAGTGAAAGGAGGGACTGAGGCAGGCAGATAATTTCGAGAACATTCCAAGAAGAGGAAAGAGTGAGGACAAAGATTTGAAGTAGGAACTTGGTGTGTCTGTGACAAGCAAGGGACCACAGACCCTCAGCACCATGTCTAAGGGGCCTAGCATAGGACAGGAGGGTTGAGAGGAACCAGGGCACTTGAGCTTGTGCGCAACACTCAGGGTTTTGGATTTTATTCTAAGTGAGGAATCCACTGAGTGGTTTCAAGCAAGGGAGAGGCAAAGTCTAATCAACAGTGTTAGGAATGCTGCTGGCTGCTGGTGGTGACCGGACCTTTGGGAACTGGGGGTGGGAAGAGCACAAACGAGTGGGAGGTGGTGACAGTTGCCAGCCCATGCTGACAGGGGTAACAGTGAGTGGCTGCACACCTCATATGTTACATGCAAGCCACTGCTTTATCAGAAGAAAAGCCAGGCAACTTCTCATTACTTTACACCCTCTGAGAATTCTCTGTCCCCTCCCGCACCGTCCCTCTGCTCCACCAGACTCCCCAAAATTGCAGATCACGTTCAGTCATGGACAAGCCATTGTGAAAGAGGGGAATTCTGTGAACATGACGAGTCTTGGAGAAGCCATTGTGAAAAAGGGGGATTCTGTGACCATGAAGTGCCAGATCATCAGCAGCAACCCACAGTACCAGACTATATCCTGGCTCAAGGATGGAAACCCTTTGAGTGAGCATGAGACACTGCACTGGGAGCAGAAGACAGTCACACTAACTCTGCCTTCGGTGACCAAGCAGATGGCTGGAAACTACCACTGTGAGGCCCGGAATGAAATAGGCTCAACAAAGTTAGAAGTGGCCCTCCAAGTGCACTGTAAGCCTCCTGGGAGCTGTGGAAGGGCAGGGAGTTAGGGGGTGGAACCAAGACCCTTGAGAGGTCAGCAGGAACAGCCTTTGCTCACCTCCCCCACTTGCCTCTGCCCCTTTTTGCAGATGCTCCAGAACCTTCCACGGTTCAGATCACAGTCTCACCAGCTAAGGAGGGAAGTAAAATAAGCCTGACTTGCATATCACAGGCTTATCCTCCTCCAATAAATTATACCTGGTATCACAACAAGATTGAAATATCGAGAACAGATAAGACCTTCCAGATCCCAAAGGTCCTCCTCAAGCATGCTGGAAATTATTCCTGCTTGGCAAAAAACAGTGTTGGCATGGGAGAAACTGGCCAAGCAGCTGAGTTGGATGTCCAATGTGAGTAGTCACAGAGCATGTGGATTCTAGAGGGAGAAGCTGTGGAAGTAGATCCAGGAGGAAGGCAGATGTGTGCAGGGGACTCCTGGGTCCTAGGATGAAAAGCAAACAAAAGCCAGGGTCTCCTGACATGTAATCTTCTTGGGGTGGGTGTTCTGCTGCTGTTCATAATTGTATTCTCCGCACCAAAATAAGTCCTGGCTGGTGGTAGGTGCTTAGTAGATGTTTGTTGAATGAATAAACTGCATAATACCAGGGTCCCGTGAGGGAAACAGACACTTGGCATCACTAAGCAGTGGTTGAGTCCTAGAAGGGGTCCTGAAGTTTTTGAGGAGAAATGGGGCAATATATGTCATTTCCTCTCCATCATCAGACCCTTTTTAATACAGTGAGTCTTGTCACTGAGTCAAGCCCAGGACAAAGAGAATCTATAGTTTTCATCCTTGAACCCTGGAACATCAATGTCTGGGCCAAATATGCTGATGGGAACACACAAATCTGGAACATCTAGACAGGTCGATATACGATAGCAGCACCAGCATCGATGCTGAGTGTTTTACTACGTTTAGTAAACTAATGTTTACTGAGTGTTTACTACGTTGCTCTAAGGACATCACCTTCTTTTGTTCTGGCAACAATTCCACGAGGTTCGATACTCTGAGGACCCCATTTGACAGATGAATAAACTGAGACTTGCAGCCCATAGTCACACAGCTCCAAGTGGTAAGGCCTGGCTGTCTGGTTCCAGAGCTGTACCTTTTATTATTATTATTATTATTATTATTATTATTATTATTATTAGTCATGTTGCAGCCACCTGGCAGTGTGCCCCAGGCTCTTGCAAAGACAACACAGTGCCACGTGGTCTCTGCCCAAGCCATGCTCCTAGCCAATGCACCATCCTACCTCTAACCACAGTCAGGCCAAATAGGAAGGGCAGGGTTTCTGTCCTCACCTGGATGCTAGAGGGAAGCATGAACCTTTCTGCGGTTAATTTAGGAACTGTGTGGGTTCAGGGGATAGGCAGAAAGAAAAGAGGTAGCAGAAAGAAACAGGTATTATGAACAGCTGACTTTTCCTCACCCATTTCTCTTATTTTCTCCCAGATTCCCCCAAAGAGGTAACCATGGTGATTCAAAACCCCACACCAATTCGAGAAGGAGACAATGTGACCCTGTTTTGCAACTACACATCCAGTAACCCCAGTGTTACCAGATACGAATGGCAATCCCAAGGCTCCGGGAAAGAGATAATGCCTGGGGTGCTGATGATTCAAAAAGTTCCCTGGAATGCCAGTCCATTCTCCTGTGCAGCCTGTAACCAGTGGTGTTCATGGGCTCTCCCTGTCAACCCGCATGTCCAGTGTGAGTGACCCAGGCAGGGGCATCTGGGAAGTGGCAAGGTGGGATACAGGGCTTTAGGGGCAAGGAGACTGGAGCCTCAACCAGAATCCTCACAGAGAATTAAGGGATGAGAGTCAGGCCTCAGCACCAAGGGGGGAGGAAGTCCTGGGGACAGGAAGAGAGAACAGGACCCAAGAGGTCAGACTGATGCCCTTGCTCTCCAGATGCCCCCAGAGGTGTCAAGGTCCTGCCGATTAGCCCTGGTTCTGAGATTCACTCTGGGCACCCAGTCATCCTCCGATGTAACTTCTCAAGTAGCTACCCCACTGATGTCCTCTTCTTCTGGAAGAAAAATGGAATATTTCTGAAGGAAGGAAGAGATCTGAGCTTTGACTCCATCTCTCCAGAAGATGCTGGAAATTACAACTGCTTGGTCAACAACTCCATAGGACAGAGCACGTCTGAGGCCTGGAAGCTCCAAGTGCTGTGTGAGTGGCTGGACCTGGAGGCTAACAGCAGAGAAGGGCAGGTAACTGGCTACCTGGATCCTGATTTCACTTCTCCTTGCAGATGCACCTCGGAGGCTACGGGTATCCATTAGCCCTAAAGACAGTGTGATGGAGGGGAAGAAGGCAGTCCTGACGTGCGAGAGTGATGCCAACCCTCCCATCTCCCAGTACACCTGGTTCGACTGGAATAACCAAAACCTTCATCATGATGATCAGACACTGAGATTGGATCCTGTGAAGGTCCAGCACTCAGGCGCCTATTGGTGCCAGGGGGCCAACCGACTGGGCATGGACCAGTCATCCCCCAGAATCCTCACTGTCTACTGTAAGGCTCCTTCCCTATTCTTCTCTGGCTTTGACCACTCCTGTGGTTTTGCCCCAAGGCTGTGCATCCCAGCCACCTACCCCTTCTTCCCTCCATACCCCCTCCCTGTCCTGCCAGGCCAGCCCAGCTTGTGTGCTCAAAGGCAACCCCTGCTGCACATAGCTTACCAGTCTTCCCTCCTTCCTGCCCTCCCTGACTCTCTCCAGGAGGATTCCCTCTCAGACTGTTTCCACCTTCCAGACACCCTGAGTTCCAACTGGGTCCCTCCCTCTGTCTCTCTGTATCACCCTTGTTTTATCTTTTGAAACTTAAGTGTTTTTTTTTTAAAGACCGTACTAGTACATGGTAAAAGTTTAAAACAGCACAAAAGAGCAAATAGTGGAAATACAGACACCTCTCCTTTCTTGCTCCCTGAGAACTCTACCCTTCCCTCTAAGCCTTCACTGTTGGAAGGTGTTTACATCTCCTCAGAGAATTCTTTACGCGTGCAACATGCATCTATACATCTGTGTCTACATAACTCTTCATTACACAAATGGTGGCAAGGCTCACCCTTTGTCCTGAACTTCCTTTTTTTCCATGTATTAACATCACTTGCAGAATGCGTATACAGAGTGTATAAAGAATCTGGAAGCATAGGGAAGATATGAATTTATTTGTTATACTTTTTTTGATTAATGATTGGTGCCATGGTTTTAAATTTAGTGGATCACTGCCTGCAAAGTTGGACACTAAAGGAAAATAACCTGAGCGTGTGACTTTGAAATGTACATATTGTATAAAAACATGTTCCCTGGGTCTCCCACTTTGCAGACACCCTGGAAAACTGCCTGTCCCCGCTAAGGGCTGTGCTATATTCTGGTGTATGGATGTTGCTTAACTCACTACCCAGTGCCCTCCTCAAGATGTGTACACTCTCTTGCTTGGGGTACCCCTACAAGGATAGTTGGAAGATAAGTTCCTACACTAAATTGCTGGGTCAAAGGACAGTGGTTTGAAGTTCTAATAGTATGGCCAAAGTGCCCTCTGAAGATGTTGTATGCATTTATGAGGGTTACATGCTCTGTGTGTACCCCTGCCTGTCACAAAGCAGGAGCTCCTCATGAAAAAGAGCTATCCTCCTAAAGGGAGGTCCAAAGGGCAGGGACTGGCTTCTCCCTCTTTGTCTGCATCCTGTCCCCACTGGTGGAAGTCATGCAAGCAAAAGGACAGAGCTCTATAAAGAGAAGTTGAGGATGCCCTCCAGGAGAATATCAGGGCAGAGTGGTCTGGTACCTGACTGAGACAGGGTCATCAACAGATGGTCCTCCTTTCTTCATCAGATAGCCCAGAGACCATCAGCAAGCAAGTGGCCCTGGGAATGGGGCTCTTCCTGGCCATCCTCCTCCTGCCATTCTTGGGAGTCAAGCTTCAGCGAAGGTGAGCTCCTCACACAGCCCTCCTTCCCCCTCCCCCTCCTCCTTCTCTCCCTTCCCCTTCTCTCTCCCTCAGCCAATTCCAGGGAGTAACTCCAGTTACTCGGTCCTGTAGACCCCAGCTTGCCCATTCCACAGGGTCTTGCCCCCATTCCCTTGATTCTCACTGAGCAGGTCTTTATTTCTTAGCTGGAAGAGGATTCAGAGCCAACAAGGGCTTCAGGAAAACTCCAGTGCACAGAGCTTCTTCGTGAGGAATAGAAAGGTAGGGTGGAAGAAAGATAAAGTGTAAGGCAAACCTTGAAGTCAAACAAAGAAACAAAGTGAAGCGGGGGTGGGGTGCGGAGGGGGGTGGTAGGGAATAAAGAGTACTGTGGAGAAGCCTGGACTGTCAGTGGCCAGGGGAAGGGAACTATGGTGGGGAAGGAGGGTGAGAGCTGAAAACTTGCCTCCCTCACAGGTTAGAAGGGCCCCACTCTCCGAAGGCCCCCACTCCCTAGGCTGCTACAACCCAGTGATGGAAGATTCCATCAGCTATGCTACTCTGCACTTTCCTATTGCCGAGACTGAAACACCAAGGATTGGGTATGGAAGGCCCCAGGAGGGTGACAGCTGCACCCTGGGAGGGCTGTGGGAGGAAAGGCCCATGTCTCACCTGCCATCTCCATGCCAAGCTCATGCCAGGCACCACTATATACCCATTTTCTCATTCCATGACAACCTACTCCCTCAGTAAGTAATGGTCTCAGGAGTTGGACCTGTTCCTTCAAGCCAGCAGAAACTATGTCCAGAATTAGTCTCTGTCACCAAAATTAAGATTGTGGTACATACATCCACCCACTCATTTGACACATTAGCTCCTACTGTGGGCATTAGGCTTATACATAATGGGCTGAGAGGCTGGGGTGCTCTTAGGGTCTAGGGGAATTAAAAGAAGAAGGAGAGTTCATGAGAAATGCTTCATTTGTGATCATCTATCTGCCCTCTCTTTCAGAGAGGCAGGAACCTCAGAGGTGCAGAGAACTTCCTTAAACAGGGACAACACGGTCACTTACTCTGTGGTGCAGAAGCGTCAAGTGGTAAGAGGGCAGGGCTATGAGAAGTAGGAGAGTAGAGGACCTGGCCTCAGCTGTGAGTCCAAGATAGGGAGACTTGGGTGGACTCAGTGGTGTCAAAGGCTGGGCAGTGGAGAGGTTGCTGGGGCACAGGGCAGGCACCTCCCAATCTGAGATGCCAGTGGCTGCCAGTTCCTGGACAAGAGTACCCCTGTTTGGGCACTTGATCTCTTAGTGGAGTCAAGGAGAGAGTGGCAGAGAAAGAAGACGGTGGGAGGCTGGGGATCATGAAGCCAAGCTGACCATGATGTGGCTTTTTCAGGCCGACTATGAGAATGTGACTCCAGATGTTCCAGAAGACGAAGGAATACATTACTCGGAGCTGGTTCATTTGGGGATTGGTGAGAGGCCTCTGAGTCAAGAAGGAGTGGAATATGTGACCCTCAAGCACTAATGGGTCAAACTGGCTGAGGTGGAGATGCCTAGAGGCTGTAGAGGACAGGGTGGTCATGGCCCAGGCAGCTCCCACTGCTCAGCTGAGAAGTTACACAGCCTCCCCTTACACAGACACATGATTAGTGCACCCCTAGTTAGTACAGAGAATTCTGGGCATGGTCCAGAGGCAGTCTTTCTTTTTAACATTGGTTACCCCAGCTATCCAAAAGGGTGGGCCCTTTTTTTTTTTTTCCCTCACTCCCCTTCCCTCCTAGGAACTCATCTCAACATCTAGCCTGCATTGTACAAATCCCCCTACCCATTCCCAGCCATCTGCCACCACCCACCCACTCCTAAATCCCACCTTCAGCTGGCTATATCCCTGCTATGATCAGGTGGTCACTAGTTTTTCTTCTTTCACTCCCCATCCCCTTGACACTCCACTCCTGCCCCACTCTCACAGCCCCGCTTGCTAATCTTATACCTGATTTCTGCCTCTGGACCAAAGTCCAGGGGAAGGGACAGAAATGAGGTAGAAAGAGGCACTGCCCAGTGCTGGTTTCTCCTCTATTTGTCAGGGAGGCATTCCACGGAGAGGATCACGCAGCTGCAACTCTACCCTCAGGGGTCTCATGGTCTGAGACATACACCAATGTGGACAAACATGTAATAAGCTCAGAGCTGCACAATAAAAATGGCTCAGATATTACTTCAAAGAATTGGTAAACTATTTCCAGTCTGTAGAATCAGAGTAGGACAGGTACATAAGAAGGCATCATGAATGAGGCTCGGGGAGAAGGTATAGGAATCAAGGTAATTTCATGATCAAGTCCTCAGATTAAAGAGTCTGTTATCTTGTTGCAAAGAGTGCACTTGATCTGGGACTGAGCCTGCCTCTTCTACTTAACTAGCTGAGCAAAATTGTAGGCAAAGTTCACCAGCTTATCCAAGCCTCAGTTTCTTCCTCTGTAAAATGGAGATATCTATTGTGCAAGTTCAAGAAAGGAAACAATGTATAACCTTACGTTGCTGGAGTCTTGCTATAAGAAGCTTTACATGACAGCCAAAAGTCCCCCAAACCAAATTTGCATCTCTTGAAGAATGTAAAAAGGGCTAGCCAATTCATTACTCAGCTGTTCTCAAAAGTATCCCCGCCAAGTTCTTTTACAATCCACAGCTGCCTTGAGAAACCTCATAGCTTTTCTACCTTCCACTGTCACCGCTCCCTCATCCCCAGCTCCCTGTTATGTTCACTAATTCCAACTTCCCATTTAGGTCCTGTCAGCTCCCCTTCACTTCTCAGGTTGATCTCTCTCCACCCATTCTCCTGCTTCTGCCAATGGGCAAAAGCCCATTCTCCTTAGGGTCCGGAACAGGTGGCAAATCAATCAGCAGGAAGAAGACTGTAAAATTCCTGTCTATGGCAGGTGCTTCAAAAGTGCCACCTTTCCTTCCTGCTCCCTTTTCCCATCTGCTCAATACTGAAAGCTCTCAAAGGGAAGAGGAGGTTCTGGTCATCCTTGGAGTTATGCAAAGCAAGGCACTGATTTCTTATCAGTCCACTTTGTCCCCACTTTGATTTCCTGTGAGCACCACCAGTTTTTCTGGAGCAAGAGGGGACTCCAAGAACTGTTTAAATGAGAAGGATAGGGTTGGGAGTGGGGGTTTCGTATTGAAAATGAGGTCCACTATCATTCAACCATTCATTCGGCAGACATTTCCTGAACACATGACAACACTTCCAGCACAGAGCCAGTTATTGGGGTACAAAAACAGATATGACAGCCCTGACCAGTGTGGCTCAGTTGGTTGGGAGTCATTCTGCAAAGTGAAAGGTCGCTGGTTTGATCCCAGACACATGCCTGGGTTTCAGGTTTGGTCCCTGGTTGGGGCACTTACAAGAGGCAACCAATTGATATTTCTCATATTGATATTTCTCTCCCTCTCTTTCTCCCTCCCTTCCCTTCTCTCTAAAAATAAATCTCAAAACAAAAAAGATATGGCATAGCCCTAATTTGGGGATCTGTGGGATGCCCAAAGGGTTTTAGGGCAGGGTCCCCTTCAAGAGGCTGGAGTCAGGCCTGGGAATGATGAGGCTTGGCTCAGGATTCCTGGCAACCAGTGAGTACCTTTCCAACTTGTCTCTGAGCCTTGCTGCTGACGTAAATCTACTTCGTGATCAATTGACCAAGAGATGTAGCCACTCATAGGCACAGCTGAGGTGTGCCCAGCAGCAGGTGGCCGGGAAGCTCAGAGGTTCAGAGACTCTAGACCATGGGCATCCCTCCACCCAAGCCCAGATCTCAATGCCCTCCCAGGACCCGGACAAATGACTATTCAGCTCCCCGAGTCACCACTAGGTATGCAACAAGCAGTGGACAAAGCAGACAGAAATCTTGGCTCTCACTGGCCAACATTCTAGCAGAGGAGCTAGCAAATCCGATGTCTCTAGCAGTGAATGCTCCGAATAAGCAGAACACAAGATGAATACAGAGAGACTGGAGCAGGGCAGGGACCTGTTTGGATGGAGGGATCAAGGAAGGCCCTCTGAGGAAGTGGCACTGGCCTGAGACCTGAACCACCAGGTGGGTGAGCCCAGAGCAGAGATCTTAAAGATTTGATATCTTGCTTTACACCCAGCTTTGCTCTTCTCCCAAACACTTGCAGCAGGAGGTGAAATGGCACTGCTTTTGATTTTTCCCTTGGTTCTGTCAGTTTCTCAGTGTTTTCCAAAAAGAAAATCCTAAACAGGTGGCAAGTTCTACATTTCAAGAGAGGGGCTGAATAACATCCATGGGACTTGGAAGGGAGGTGACCAGGAATCAATTTAGTGACTAAAATAGAAAAAGAAATTAGATTGTTTCTTTGGAGGCAGTTGTTGATATGCTGCCCCCACCTGAAGCCTGGTGAGAAGCACTTTCCGAAAACCACTCAAAGAAGCATATTTACTTATTTAGGGTGACTTGGGATGTGGGAGGGGCACAGTAGCTAGGTGACCCTCACACACACCCAAGAAAACTGAAGTCAAGAGTGTGCGTTGTCAGTCTGAGGCAGCAGATAGAGACAGATAGATAGGGAGACAACACGCAATCAGAGACAGACACAGAGAACAGCAAAGACAGCCTCTGGCCATTTTAAATCCCACCAAGGAGGTCTTCCTGGAAGGACAAGGTGATCCCAACAGGAAGTAAATGGCCAAATTCCCAGAGGCTGAGAGAGGAAAGCTAAGCAGACAGCTGGGGCACCCACTGTGCCAGCCAATGTCCCTACAAGGGCCCAGGAGGAGTCCCCCTTGACATTCATGCAGCCCAGAGAGGCAGGGTGAGGACCCCAACCGGATTAGTTTAGTGACACCAAATGAGATGTTGCTTGTCCCTTGTCTCTCTCCTCCTTCTGCTTACACTGGAAGTGTCAGAGACCAGTGTCATCAAACCAGAGGAGAAATGAGAGGGAGAGTGGAGGAGTGCTCTCCTGACAACACATGCCCACACCTGTGCATGTCGGGGGATGAGGGCACAGACTGTACTTTGGAATACTTATTTCACACATGAATGGCCACATATGATCCCACATACGAGTGACCAAATGGAGACAGTGTGGGTGACTGAAGTGACCAGAGACCAGCCCAGGAGCTCATCCAGGACTAGAGAAAACTTTGCCCCAGGGTAGGATTGAGGTCGGGGGATAAAGTTGTGTTCTGGTTGTACATCACCAATCCTGCTCCTCCAAGGCGCGGGCTCTGCACTCTGCACTCTACCCAGGAGAAGCCCCCATTTCTGCCGTCTCCCCTCCCTCTGTTCACATCATCCTGGACCCTTCCCTCCTTCCATCTGGCCTCAGCTCCAGCAGGAGATGCCCCATTAGCTGCTTACCCAGGCTGCTAGTGCCTTGGGCTAATGGCCCTGTCACCCCACCCTTCTTTCCCTTCCGGCTCACTGAGCATCCCAGGCACCCTCCCTCAGCCCAGAGGGGCACTCCTGAGCCTCAGAGATATCTGGCAGCACCAAGAGGTGAGTTTTTCTTTCTGTAGCTCTTCTCTATACCAACAATGATTCCTCACATTCCCAGATCCCCCTGCTTATGGTGCCTCTGAAGTCAGCTAAGGTTGTTCCCTTGGGTTCTCTCCTGAGGACTGCCTTTGGCTGCCCTTTGCTGCAACCTCCACTCCACCCAAACTCCAACTTCTTCCCTTGACTAGGAGCTGCCACCAATCCTCACTGCAGGTCAGGTGGTCCACTGTGGGGGAGCAGCTCCTTCTCTTTCCAGAGAATTGGGGGGAGGGAGTGAAAGCAGAACTCTAACTTCCATGTCTAAGAAAAGTACATACTGTGGAGCCCACCTCTGTTTTGAATTCTCTTTATCCCTTCTCTCCCCAGAGTCTCTGAAGTCAAGCAGCCTTTGCTCTTCTGGTACGGGTACACTTTTGTTCTATCTTCTGTTAATCCTCTATCACACTCTTCATTTTAAGAAGCGATACAGTAGAAAGAAGGCAGAGGACTGAGGGTTAGCAGCCTCACTTCTAATCCAGGCTTCCCTGCTAACTGTATGCCACCTCCCTCTGTGGGCCTCCATCTCCACATGGCTTCTAATACCCTGAGCAGTGCTGAAACAAGTTTGTGATTCCAAGAGTGCCCCTCCTCCGGCCTAAGATCTGAGGGCAGGAAACAAGTGAGCACAGGAACCCATTAGGCCACTGTGACCCATGGACCTGCCCCCGCAGCTCTCCTTTGCCCTCTATGTGGCCGCATTTGGGCTGGGCTTCCCACTCAACACCCTGGCCATCAGGGGTGCCGTGGCCCATGCTCGGCTCCGCCTCACCCCCAGCCTTGTCTATGCCCTCCATGTGGGCTGCTCAGACCTCCTGCTAGCAGCCTCCCTTCCCCTGAAGGCAGTGGAGGCCCTGGCTGCAGGATCCTGGACTCTGCCAGCCCCACTCTGTCCAGCCTTTGCCCTGGCCCACTTCACTCCACTCTATGCAGGTGGTGGCTTCCTGGCTGCCCTGAGTGCTGGTCGCTACCTAGGAGCCGCCTTTCCCTTGGGCTACCAAGCTGCCCGGAGGCCCTGCTATTCCTGGGGTGTGTGCGTGGCCATATGGGCCCTTGTCCTCTGTCACCTGGGGCTGGTCTTTGGGTTGGAGGCTCCGGGAGGCTGGATGGACAATACCACCAGCTCCCTGGGCATCAACACGCCAAACAATGGCTCTCCCGTCTGCCTGGAGGCCTGGGACCCAGCCTCAGCCGGCCCTGCTCGCCTCAGCCTCTCTCTCCTGCTCTTCTTTCTGCCACTGGCTATCACAACCTTCTGCTATGTGGGCTGCCTTCGGGCACTGGCTGGCTCAGGCCTGAGCCACAGACAGAAACTAAGAGCAGCCTGGGTGGCTGGTGGGGCTCTGCTCACACTGCTGCTCTGCTTGGGACCCTACAATGCCTCCAATGTGGCTGGCTTCCTGTACCCCAACATGGGAGGCCACTGGCGGAAGTTGGGGCTCCTCACAGGTGCTTGGAGTGTAGTGCTCAACCCACTGGTGACAGGCTACTTGGGAGGTGGGTTTGGCTATGGGACATCATGTGTGGCAAGAATGAAAGGGAGTACAGCTCAGAAGCAATAGCCACTGCTGGGGAGAAGGAACATGCAGCAGACCCCAGCTGCTTCTTTAGGCCCCTGGTAAGGGCTGCTCCAAAGGAACTGCAGGATGGCCTTGCCTGGGGGCATCCCTGGAGCCACTCATGGGAAGAACTGAGCCTGGAAAGACTGCGTCCTGTGGGAGAGAAGAATGGAGGTCAGGAGCTGGGTCACAGGAGAAAGGTAAGTTTATCTCCTTGCACAACAGAGTGACTCCCCACATCTGTCTCTCCTCTCCTTAGTGCTTACTTTCCTGTCTGCCGGTGTGCTATGGGCAGAGGTCTTTTACAAGTGGGAAAGGAGGAAAGAAGTTTGCTTCTATTCTAGAGGAACTGCCACTCTGATGATACACTTTGGGAGATGCTACTCCAAATTCTTTTCCTCGGAAAGAACAAAATTTCTGAATAAGAGAGGAGGCAGGAGGCAAAATAATGACACTGTGATACCATTAGGAATTCACAAGGGGGCAGCATTGGAACTGTGAACAAGAAGTTGGAAGGGATGCTTTAGCCCGGTGAGCAAAAATATTAGCAACACCAGAAATAGTTACCAATATAGAGTCACTAACACACGACAGTCACCAGGCCAAATGCTCTACAAGTTTCATGTCGTCCTCACACAATCCTTTGATTTAGCCATGCAGTTGCTGTATAGATGCACAGATTATTCACCGCATGAGGGTGCCAGGCAGAGGAGCAAACACTGACTACATTCTAGCCTATACTTTGCTCACCGAGCCATGTACCTGGCTCAGGTTGGCCTCCATCCAGAAGCAGCAGCATCCTATTCTAATCTGAACAAAAACACCACCCACTCCTAAAACAGTACACCTTGGTAAACAGCAGGGCTGTGCTCACCTGGGGGCGGGGGGTACCTTTTCCTAATTTGCACAAAGGTGCTGCATGAGTTAGCTACAGATTTGAAGCTATTATCATCTTCATTTTGCAAGGTGAAGAAATTTGCCCAAGGCCCTACAGCAAGGAACAGGTAGATGTGGGATATGATCCTTCAAGGCAGGACCCCCAAGGGTCAGGAGACATTTAGAAAACTTGGGCTATTGGGGTAATGTCTATCCTTGGGGTCCATTTTGCAAAGGTGAATTGTGGCATGAGAGAGCAGACAGAGGACAGTGGCCATGAAGGAGACAGACACCTGGGCATTCGCTCTGATGAGGCAAGTGCAGGAAGCAGGATTGTTCATCTAGTGACAACAATGCCGTGAACAAACAGGAGCACCAACAGTGGGAGCTGCGTGCCCAGCACGTGTGACCTGGTTTATAAAAGTTGTCTCTTTTGATGTGTAAACATGTCTACAAAGGGCAAGGAATTTTGTTGTATTTGATGATATATTTCCAGCACCTAGAAGAAAGCCTAGCACATCGTAGGCTGTGAGCAAATGTTTGCTGAATGAATGAATGCTCACGATAGCCCTCCAAAGAAAGTTCTATTATTTGTTTTATAAATACGGAAACAGGCCAGAGAAATTAAGTAACTTGTCAGAGGCTCTGTGAGAGGCAGAAACAAGTTTGTTCCCTGCACAGTGGTGACACCAGAGAATTTCAATAAAAGCTCAGGTGGCCCCACTGCCCCTCCCAATAATGCCAGGGATTACTGTTTCTCCCGCTGCTCCAGAGCACATGCTGCTGGGCCACTTCTTCCAGTTACTTGTGCCTCCTCCTCTTAGAGGAGATTTCAGTTCCTCCCTGGGGCCAACGGGGCCTCCGGGCATGACACGCCCCTGGCATCCTCTCCTGACCCTCGTCACTTGAGCCCTAAACCTTCTACCAGTTGCCCCAGCAGGTCAAGCCTATGCACCCAGCATTCCTTCTGCCTGCAATGTTTCCTCCAGGGGTGTCTGTATTATCCTCCCCCTCAGCCTCCATCCCCAAACCCCTATTACCAACTGTAAGCACCATGACAGCAAAAACTTTGATTTGTTCACTGCTGTACTTTTAATAGCTTACTTGAGATAAAAATTTTAAATCATAAAATTCACCCATTTGGAGTGTAAAATTCAGTGGTCTTTAGAAATTTACTGAGGTGTGCAACTATCATTATAATCCAATTTAGAATATTTTCATCCCCCTAGTAAGATCCCTCTTGCTCATTTACATAACATCCCATTTCCAGCCCCATTCCTCAGGCAACCAGTAATCTACTCGCTGTCTCTATAAATTTGTCTATTCTGGACATTTTATATAAATGAAAACATACAATACATGGTCTTTTATGCCTGGCTTGTTTCACTTAGCATAATGTTTTTGAGGTTCACCCACATGATAGTACACATGGGTATTTCATTCCTTTTTATTGCTGGATAGTGCTTCACTCTGTGGACAGGGCACCTGGTTCACCCATTTGCTAGCTGATGGACCACCAAATGATGTTTTCATTTTTTTGGCTATTATGACTGATGCTCTTTGAACATTTATGAGCAAGACTTTGTGTAGACATGTTTTCCTTTCTCCTAAGCAGATTACCTAAAAGGGAATTGGATCACATGGTAAGTTTATGTTTAGCTTTTTAAGAAACTGTCAAACTGCTTTCCAAAGTAACTCCACCATTTCATATTCTCACCAGCAATATGTGAAGACTCCCATTTCTTCACTTCCTCACCAATACTTGGTATTATCTGATGTTTTTGCTTATAACCATTTCAGTGGCATGTGAGTAAAATAGTATTCTATTGTGTCCCATAAATATTTGAATGAATAAATAAATAACCTCTGAAGCTGGACAGAACTTGGGTTTGAATTCTCGTGATAATACTTAACAAGTTGTGTTACCTGGAGCAAGTCACTTCCCCACTGTAAGGCACAAGGAGTTCAAGACATAGTGGTAATACCCTGAGAAGCAGAGTATCTGCTATGGATTACGTGCCCCCTAAAAGGTGGCTGCTGACACCATCACCACCATCACCATTATCATTAATATTATTATTACCATCACCCCAGAGACAAGCTCACACCAGGGGGTGATGGTGGCTAACGTCTGTCAAGTTCTCATTGTAGCATGTCAGGCTCCCTTCTAAGCATTTGACATGTATTAACCCTTTAATTCACACCATGACATATGAGATTGGTACTATGATTATCTGTCTTTTAGATGAGAAAGCAGAGATTCAGAGAGTTTAAGTCACTTGCTGCACATCAGAGTTACTAAGTGACAGAGCTGACATTGAACCCAGGCCCTGGCTCCAGAGCCCACACGCGCCATCACTGCATTGTGCTTCCTCCCCTTACAAGGCAAACTGGATGAGTGCCATGCAGAGGAGCAGACACAACGCAAGTGGAGACTCAATGAGGGAAAGATGAAATCTGCTTGGGCTTGGTTAGGGCATTCCGTCAGAGGCTGCCCTAGCAGCCAGGCCTGCAGGTGTGGAATTTGCTCTTCATTTTGCATACTGTGCAGCTCTGCTAACAGAGCTAAAAGCATCTTTTGTGCCGTTGCTCAGCAGTGGGTGACGTCGTGGGCACTGCCAGGTCTTTATCAGTTCTGTCAGATTAATAACTAACTTCACTTGTTCTGGAGGAGCCCTCAAGGTGCTGAGAGGCAGAGTACTTGGGTTCTCAAACAAGTAGGTGAGTGCTGGGCCCTGAGTGGTTATATGGAGAAAGGCTTGGTACTTACTTTACTGGTGGCAGGAATAGGAGAAAGGCAGGCTGACCCCACTGGGGAAAGCACCAGAGAGCAAGAGGAAGTCAGGGTGGTGACAATGTTCCCTGTGGATTGTTGAGATGCTGCTGGTGCAAGACCTCCAACCACACTGCCATCTCTCTCTGTCTCTCTCTCTCTAGTAACCATCACCATGGACACAAGACTGGACCAGTCCTTCTTCCCTGGCAATCACTGGCTGTACTTCTCCGTGTACCTCTTCACCTTCCTCGTGGGGCTCCCCCTCAACCTGGTGGCTCTGGTGATCTTCGCAGGCAAGCTGCAGCGCCGCCCGGTGGCCGTGGACGTGCTCTTGCTGAACCTGACCCTGTCAGACCTGCTCCTGCTTCTCTTCCTGCCCTTCCGAATGGCGGAGGCGGCCAGTGGCATGCGCTGGCCCCTGCCCTTCATCTTCTGCCCCTTCTCCAGATTCCTCTTTTTCACCACCATCTATCTCACCTCCCTCTTCCTGGCAGCTGTGAGCATCGAGCGCTTCTTGAGTGTGGCCTACCCGCTGTGGTACAAGACACGGCCCAGGCTTCTCCAGGCTGGCCTGGTCAGCGGGGCCTGCTGGCTCCTGGCCGGTGCTCACTGCAGTGTCGTCTATGTCACCGAATTCTCAGGGAACTCCTCCCACAGCCAGGGTGTCAATGGCACCTGTTACCTGCAATTCCAGGAGGATCAGCTGGCCATCCTCTTGCCTGTCCGGATGGAGATGGCTGTGGTCCTTTTTGGGATGCCCCTGCTCATCACCAGCTACTGCTACAGCCGCCTGCTGTGCATGCTCAGTAGGGGAGCCAGCCATCACCGGCAGAAGAGGGTGGCGGGGCTTGTGGCAGCCACGCTGCTTAACTTCCTCATCTGCTTTGGGCCCTACAATATGTCCCATGTTGTGGGCTACCTCCAGGGTGAAAGCCCAAGGTGGAGAAGTTACGCGCTGCTCCTCAGCACCCTGAATTCCTGTGTTGACCCTCTGGTCTACTACTTCTCATCATCTGGGTTTCAAGCTGAGCTTCAGAGGCTGCTGGGGAGGCTGACTGGGGCCTGGGGCTTTTCTAGGCAGGAGAGCAGCTTGAAACAGAAGAAGAATGAAGGAGAGGGGCAACTTCAGGAGCTGTCCAAAGCAGAGAACAGATAGTGGACACTGGAAGGACTGTGGAGTGGGTGGCCGAGTGGCCTGGACTAAAAGACATCTCATCCACAGGACAGTTCCTAGCTCAAGTCAAGCAGGGCCTGGGAGTGGCAGTCTGAGGACTGGTGCAGCCGGGCAGAGCAGGCTCCCGGCCTTCCTAAGGGGGTGCTCACCAAAGCCCAGCTCTTGATCTCGCCCCACTGCCTTCCCTTCCCATTTCCCCACAAGCTGTGGATTAGGCCCTGAGAATTAGTCAAGGTGAGAGAAGGTCCTGGAGGAAAATGAGTTTCCCGTGGCAGCAGGCTACCTCCTGCACTTTCCTGAACGTTAAAGAGGATCTGAGCGTCCAGGATCTGAGGGACACGCCAGTGACTTGGGACAAGAAAGAAGAGTCTACCCTTCAGAACTGCAGGTGTGGCAGGCCGGCAGTGCAGGACACAGGACTCCAGGTACGAAGGAGCACCCTTTTGCAGAAAGTTTCCGTTGTTCAATAAATTCATATTTTTGGAGACATTTATGAAAAATGACAGAACAAAAATTACCTAAATAAATTTGATAGCAAGCATTGTCTTTCCTTATTCTGTTTTCTTATGATATATGTGGGTCAGGTGGAATTGGTGGATGGAAGGATAAAACACCTAGACTCTGAAGGGAAAGGGCTAAACAATAAGATACCTGGATGCTGGGAGAAGATCTAGGTTGGAGGAATAACAGTATAGTTGACATGTTATCTTCTCTAACCTTCTCAATCACCATGTGTCAGGTAATATTTCTATTTTACAGATGAGGGAATGGGCCCAAAGAGGTGACATCTCTAACTTGAGATCCTATAGCCAGTAAGTGATTGAAACAAGACCTGTTCCCTCTATCTCCACTGTGGCCCCTCCTGCTGCCCTCATGTTCTGGAGGCGTTGTTCTGGAAGGCTCTCCCCCTTTGCTCTTGTTCTACACCCTATCCCCAGGTGTTCCAATCCATTAGAACAGCTTTGATCATTGATGACTTCTAAGAATTTATCTCCAGCGGCAGACTCTTGCGCACCCAACTGTGCGCAAGACATCAGCTCGTCTTCACAAGTTCAAACCATGCTCTTCATTTTCCCCCACAAAGCTGATCCTGCTTCACTGCCTAGTCCACCTCTGTAAATGGCAACCCCATCTACCTATTTGTCCAGGCCAGAAACTCAGGCATCATTTTTAAAAAAGATTTAATTCTTTTTTATTTTTAAAATGATCACACAATAAAAAGGAACTTTTTATAGGTCTGTGAATTGTAACACACAAAGATTCCTGTAACTACCACCACAATCAAGATAAAGAGCCTTTATAGTCGCATCTGCCCCTCACCCCTAACCACTGACAACCACAGATCTGCTATCAAGACAGTTTTAACTTTTCAAAAATGTCACGTAAATGGAATCATACAATCTTTAACCTTTTTTAAATATATTTTATTGATTATGCTATTACAGTTGTCCCATTTCTTTGCCATCATTCCCCTCCACCCTGCACACCCCCTCCCACCCACATTCCCCTTTAGTTCATGTCCATGTGTCATAGTTCTTTAGCTTCTACATTTCCCACACTATTCTTGCCTTCCCCCTGTCTATTTTCTACCCACCGTCTATGCTACTTATTCTCTGTACCTTTTCCCCCTCTCTCCTCCTCCCA